>APFE030934956.1:0-30792 GCA_000404065.3 Pinus taeda | reverse complement strand
CCCCATTATTTTTCCCAACAATTCACATTAGAGCAGGTCCTTTGGCAGAAGCTTGATCGCTTGAAGGAGATCCATTGTAACAATGGGAAAGAAGAAAAAGAAGAAGGACCTCAAAAGAAGAATACATCTCAAAGGAATAGTGACAGTGGGAGAGACGATTAGATATTAGGTGGAAGAAATTATTCAGATTCAGAATCACCTCAGAATGAAGATGAATAAGCAAAAGAATTATCAGGAACTAATTTTTGGTCCTCTGGTGATACATTTCTCTATTTATGCAATATTGAAGATAATGAATGTGACAGTGAAACAATTGAATTTGCTCTTATGGGTGAAAGTGAAAGAAATCTAATAGAGGTAGAAGTTAAAAGGATCACATATAAAATTAGAGATCAACAGGATCTATTTGATAAAAGGGAATCTACCTACAAAGAAGAGGTTACTAGGTTAAAAATTCAGTTGGAGGAAGGAAACAAAATATGGAAGTAGTACAAGGAAAATGAATATCAATGTCAAAGGCTGCAGGATGAAGTGACATCAAGTGAATGAAAAGGATACAACAACCAAGGAACTCAAAGGAACAACCCGTTACTGTGAAGGGCTTGAAGCTGAGGTCATCTCTCTAAAAGAATATCTTGAAAATTCAAATAAGCAAAATTAAGAACTACTTCAAGCATTTGAAGAACAAGAAAATGAGATTCTCAAATTAAGACAATAAGTGAAAGAAGGAAGAAAAGTTGAAGAAATCATGAAGAACCAGTATCTGGAAAAGGAAGAGAAATATCAACTTGAGGTAAATATCCTAAAAGGTAAATTAGAAGAAAGGGATAAACTTTTACGATTTCAAGATAGTACTAAGATTTTGGATAATATTCTTAGTAGTCAAAGGTCTCTTGCCATCAAATCTGGTCTTCGTTTTCATGAAATTGTTAAAGTTGAATCTAGCTCACAAACTGAGGCAAGGAATTCTAATACAAAAATTGAAATGCTCAACAAGGAAATAAGAAGTCAACGCCATCAACAACCAAGGAAAGAAAGTCTTAAAAGAAAATCGTTTACTCCTAACTATAGAAGTTCTAATCTATCCTTTCCTCTTATCAATAATGTTGAATGTTCTATATGTCATAATTTTCGACATGTTGCAGCCAAATGCAGAAGTAGAATGTTTCAAGCTAATAACCATCTCACAGAAATATCATCAGCTTCCAGGTACTTTAACGGATATTGTTTTTCTTGCAATATGTTTGGTCACAAAGGCATTGATTGCTATAGAAGGAATATGAAACATATAATATGTTATGAAATATGAAACATATTAGTGAAAGAACTCAGGGACAAGTCTATGGATCGCCGTAGACAATATGGTAAGCAATCAAACAAGCACATTTATATCAGAAAATCTGAAAAAGATGAATCCACCAAGAATTAAGAAAAGGAAGATCAGATAAGGTGTGGTCTTGTTGTTTTCTCATTCAAAGACAAAGATGAATGTTCTCATCACATGACTCGATACAAGAGTAAAATGAGGTCTCTGATGAAGAACCATCATGATAATGATATTCTTGGAACTGATGTTTAAGAAAATTCTAGGCCCGGGTACAATTAGAATAGACTCAGGGGGAAGTAAAAGTATGAAATTTCAGTGTTCCAATTTTCATATGCAGATTGTATCAAGACAAGCCATGTATATACGTGAGTTTGAAACTGCACAGTCGCGTATATGTTGGTTTTATGAATAAACAGTGGGATGAAATCAGGAAAAGGGTCTGATATGGTTCAATCAATTATCAATTGTCTTTTCTATTTTAATGGATGATGGTTACAGTCTGTGGATGTTAATTTAGAAGTTCTTTTGACCCTCATAAGTTGTTGATGACTTGACATATAACTGGTTGATGATGATGCCTTAATGATTCTTATTGACATATGTAATGATCATATTTGACAGTGAGCAGTTGGCACATGTTCAGGGGGAGAATATGTTATTCTTCTAATAATGCATTGTTGGCATTATGTTTAGAAGCCTTTAGTACATAATGATTCTTATCAATGGTGAGGATGCTTATGCTATTGAAGTGTTTAGATGATGCATCATGCTATTTTGCAGTCATGAATTGCCCATGATGAAATCACAGATGATACTTTGCTTGAGCCACCTAGTTGTTTTGATGCTTCTGATCAAATTTGTGGATGACTCTTTTGATGATGCATATAGTTATGTTGCTTACATTGTGATCTTCATAAGTTCAAGGAGAATAACAAAGCTTGAGTACACATCTTCATTATTTAATGATGTTAAGTGTCACTCATTTCTGTTATGTTGCTGCCATCATGCCTTCAAAGATGCATAAATTTCATATGGTGCAGTTATGGATGAGGATTCTTATACTTCTTGGCTCTCACATGGTTGACGATTGTTGCACTTGATGGTATCAAGAAATTTTGCCAAGATGACTGCGAGCTCATGGTTTTCCTTTCACATTAATGAGAAGCTAGATACATATTTCTATCTCTATGCTAGATACATGGATGATTACTTAAGTTGCATATTGGTAAATATTGTTGGTTGGCCAAAAGAATGGTGTTATTGCAGGTTTCATGAAGACATAGATATTTGAAGACATGGCTTAATTAGTCACATAATGATGATGACTTCTTACTTTATGATGATAGGTTTGATACTCACAAATGTTGATTATCATGTTGATGCTTATCAGATGTGGGATGTTGGAAAACTACCTAGTAATGATACATGGTTGATATATTGAGGATTGTATTGAAAATAACATGCAGTTCCTGCTACGATGATTTGAAGATGTTGTGGTCATGGATGATGACTATGGTGCGTTCACATATATATGATATGATGTGAATGGTTTTATATTACTACTTGGAGATATGACATATGCTTAGTTGATTCATGGAACTATGTTAAGGCTTTTTCTACTAAGGAAACAAAGCAAGTTGATCTTGATAAGGTCAAGAGGTTGAGTTGATATCTATATACAACAACTTAGTCACAAGTTGATGATATTAAAGTTACATTGTCTAATATTGCAAATTGATGATGGACATATACAAGTTGTTACTCTTGATGCTGCTGACAGATATTTATGGTGCAAATCATATATAGTGTATGATAGTTACTGATAAATCATGATATTGTTTAGGTCTTTGGCCTTTGTTATAAATTTCATGTATATCACTTGATGTAAAGGTCATGTAAAGACCTATGATGTAATAATTGTCATATTTAGTCATGTATGGACTTTTGAGATCATTTCAAATATGTAATCCCACTTGGTTGGGTGGTTGTGTCAAATACGTAACCCCACTTGGTTGGGTGATTGTTGTATGTATGAGTCATTGGTGATAGGAAGGTCATACTCACATAGTTGATTTATAGAGTCATGTTATTCTTTTGAAAAATATTTCTGCATACTTTTCATGTGCTTAGGGGGAGCATGGACAGTATAATGCATCTCAACATGTACTAAGAGGGAGAATATCTTGGTCCGCTCTTTTCCCTTGATGTCAAAGGGGGAGAGTATCTTGGTGTTGTTTGATATATCTAACAGGTTCTACAGCTTGAAGTGATAAACACCAATATGGTTGCCATCATGTCTAAAGGGGGAGATTTTTTACATTATGGTACATGTGTTGTCCTTGATGGAAACTCACATATACGATAACTAGTTGTATCCACAGGTCAATTTAGAAAGTTCAGAAATGATAAAGTGATTTATCATGGAAACTCACATTGTAATAGGTCAATTCAGAGGTAACAAAGAAATGACACAGAAGAACAGGATGATGGCACAAAGGATTACACATCAGCATCAAGAAATTGAGGAACGAGAATGTTTTAAGTTGTATATGTTGTTTAACCTAGTCCAAGTCATGTATACACGTGGGTTCACAGAATAAAAGGCACGTATACATATGCACGTAGTTTCACAGAAGGAAAAGCGTTTATGGGATGAAAAAATAAGATTAAAGAATACTAGGGGTTCTTACCATGGTATTGGCCCATAGTAATGAGCGCGTCAAAGAATATTGATCCCATCAAAGAATACCATCGACATAACTATGGTTTTGACCCGGGGTATTGAAAAAGGCTAAAACTATATAAGGAGGTGAAGATCAAAGTGTGGGTGTCTGCAAGTGATGCAAATCTCATGAAGAGTTAGATCAAAAGAAAATATGCATGTTATGGCTTTTTGATGCTTTGCTTGGTCTGAACTAAGTATGCACCTGATTGGTTGATGATGTATGAGATCTAATAGATCTGAAATAATTATGCACTAATGATGCATCAAGATCATGAGACCTGAAATGACTTATCAATGTATGATCTTATAATGGATAGGCTAGATCTGAGTGCTAACACATTTTTTATCCTTTAAATGATATGATATGGGTATTATGAAGTCTTGAAAAGTTGTGAAGTGATAAGTCATTATTTTTAGATCTATACGTTGGTTTGCCTCAGTGAAAGCGCGTATACATGTGGATTCGACACTTCCAAGTAGCTTATGCAGAGGAAGGGCTTGTTGTTCAGAAATGATTGATCTATCTGGTTAGTGTTGTTGTTTTACTGTTGTTTGTTAATGATGTCTTCATTAGATATTAAGTTAAAAGGAAATTGAATCTAGTTGACTTACTGATTGAGTAAGAAGGATGATCTTTGCAACTATTTGTTTAGAACTCTGTAATATGACAGCATATCTTCAAAATGTATTTGGTTAGTATAATTTTTGGTTCAAAAGTTTTATGATTTAGTATCTTTAGAGGTATACTCCAGTTGGGTTACATAAAATAGCGTATATAGGCAGGTTGTACTCAAGGAAGTAGCTATACATTCTGACATATGATTTTTGAGGTTGCAGTTGGTTCTGGTTATTGATGCAATGTTTTGGGTTCAACTCTGTTTTCTAGTGACAATGATCTGACTCTTCAGATTGATAGATTATGTTTTTCTTCAGAGTTGAGAGGTGATCCAAAATGGATCTAAGATAGATTTCTAAGTCTAAAGTGTTCCTCACAGAGGAAAATTAAAGTCCAAGGATGCTCTTGGAAATAGTCCCGTTGCATAGATATTCTCATCCTGAATCTACTTCAACTTGAATGGGATAAAATGGACTTTGGATGAAGAAGTTATCGCAGAGAGAAGATTGCCTTTGTGCTTTGGAAAAGGAGGTATTTCTTCTAAAAATGGCTTAAAAGGCTCCATAAGGAAATCACATCGCAAATGTGCAAAGGGATGGACTTAACGCAAAGTTGGAACGATCAACGATCTCTGATATATCAGATTGGAGGTAGGCCTTCACCCGATATTGGGACCTCAAGCATAGCAACATGCGACTGGGCGATATGTGACAATGCAATTGTGATGAGCGATATCGATGATCGTTGATCTAAGGAGAAGAATGTATAGACCCTCGCCGATGCAATACGCGAGGTGTGATATCAGCGATTGGCAAATCGGTAGATTGACATCGGCATACCTAAAGGGCAGACCCCCAGGCTATTGCAATTGCGATTAGCAATCATGACCTGGACCCGATAGGGATTATGGACCCGATCGCATAAAATTTGAAATCCAAGATTTTCATATTTTCTTTGTATTAGTGCCTTTCCTCTATAAGAACCGAAATACAAAGGAAACTACCCGAAGCGATAAAGCCGGATCCAAAAGGTTTAAAGATGCAGCTTTGGGTTATTTGAGTTCCATGGTAAGTGGAATTTCGAGCAGGCCTTAGGCGGTAAGTGGTATTGGATGGGCTCCGCCCGAACCCATACACTGGCCGACATGTGGCATGGCGCAGGAGAGAGAAAACCACCTTTTCGGGCGGGTAATCTCTATGCACATAAGCCACCCAAAACGAACTGTCAGTCGTTGGATCGGAGATCATGCAAATCAATGGTGAGGTTGCGATATCCATAAAAGGCAGATCCGAAAGGGTTTATAAGCGTGATTATAGAGAATTTGAAGTCTAGGATTTCGCGCCCTATAGTGTATTTTCATAAAAACTCCGTGTATTGGAATTTTGTTCCATTTTCGAGTTTTGCCTGAAGAAAGGGCTTGATTCCTTTGTAACAACACTTGATCATTGTGCCACCCAGAAAGTGGGCGTTTTATAAGCAATGATGTGTTTGTAATGCACAGAGCCATAGAGCCAGAAGTCGGAGGGCCAGATGAAGAGATAGAGGAATGATTATACGTAGAGAAAAGGATAGGAAGCCACAGAGCCAGAGGAATCCCTCAAAGAAGCCAGAGAGCTCAATTGACAAGGCAGAGCTGCAGAGAGCAGGCAGAGAGGACAGCGCAAGTAGTTGAGGGAGTCTTTGGGATCGCTTGGAGGTCGAGCGAGTGAACCAGAGAGTTGAAGGTTATTGAGAGAGTCACTTGGAGGTCAAGAAAATTATAGAGGCACGCAGAGGTCGAGAGAGAGCTCAGAGAAGCCAAAGCCGAGATCCAAGAGCCAGAGCCAGAGCTAGAGCCAGAGCCAGAGCCACGAGCCACGAGCCAAGAGCTAGAACCAGAGCCAAAGCCCAAGCCAGAGTCAAGAGCCAGAGCCAGAGCCAGAAAGCCTGAGAGCTTCAGAGCCAGGGATGAGATGGTGTTCTAAGCTGATTGTTTCTGTGTAATACAGTGAAGTTGAGTGTGGAGCTTGTAAAAGGAATTTTCCATAATCCCAGAGAGCCTAGTCAAGTTGACTAGAGCTCAAGGAAATGTAGCCCAAGAGTTTTAGGTGAACTCCATATTATATTGTTGTTATGTGTGTTTTCTTTGTTGTTGCATTGCATTGTTGCTTTAGTTGTTGTTATATGTTTTATATCAGTTCAAGCAAATAAACTTAAAGCACATTAACAGTTAAAAATAAACACAAGCATACACCTATTTTCAAGCATTATTAATTCCGCAATTGGTTAATCATAATATCTTGGGAATATCTAAGCTTTGGAAGTGGGAGAGGTTCTTGTAAGTTAGAAAAGAAGCCTTTAGTGCCCCAGTATCAGATCAGGTGGTATCAGAGCCTGATATTGATTAACCACACCTTCAAGAAGGTGATATCAAAGCTAGTTATACCAAAGCAAGTATCAAATCAGAATGCTTGATTGACAGAGCAAAGATTTCTTGTCTGAAAGGTGTTTAAACAATCAGAGGTTGATTGTATGCTTGTTTGCAGATTGACTATTGTTTGAGTTTGTAGAGGTGAAGGGAAAGCTATTGATAGCTCAGTCCAGGAAGGACAAGAAGGAAGAAGGGTTGAAGGCATTCTTCTATCCCAAAGGACCTTAAGGAAATCCTTGAAGCACAAGAGGTTTGTTGCAAAGGTTGCTGAATAAGCTCTTTATTAATCTTGTTTGAATTTCTTTTGTTCATTGGCATAATGACTACTACAAGTGAGTCCTCAAATTCTTCTTTCTTCACAAAAATATTTTATGAAGACATGAAGCAAGACTTGGCCACCATGATGGATATGGTGAGAGAAATGTATGAGGATGGAAGGAAGAGAAACATACTTAGAGAGCAGTTGAATTCCGTGGAGGAAGAGAAGCAGTTTCTTTCTGACAAATTGCAGGAAATGGAGAGGCAACTTCATATTGCAAATATGAACCTGAAAAGGATGCATGAGTTTGAGTCACAGCTCTTTGTTTCCAAAGAAGCCTTGGTCAAGTATCAGCTTGAAGAAGAGGTAAACCATTCGAGTTTGTCTTCAAATTCTTCTAAGAATGCTTATATTGGTTCTTTTGAAAAGCATACCAGAGGCATAGGTTCCAAGCTAATGTCCAAGATGGGTTATGAAGGAAAGAGCTTGGGAAAACATGCACAAGGTATTGTTGAGCCAATAATGGTTGAAGAAAGGCCTAAGTATTTGGGTCTTGGATATGGACAGTCTTATGGAGGAAGTTCCAAAGCTTCCATGAAGGCCATTGCAACAGTTCCAAGAAGGAGTTTCATTTCATGTCCTCTACCTCAAGAGTGTGAAGATTGTATTCAGGAGGAATGCAATAGCTTGAAACATCATTTGCAGGATGCAGGTGTTTAGAAGCACACACTTGAACCAGAGAGTTGTGGAAACTCTAACAACCTTGAAGATCTTGAGGGTGTTCCAAAGGGAACCACTTCTTCATTTGATTCACCTCCTCATGAAGGCAATAAAGGTGAAAGACAAAGGTATAGATCTCATTCTAAACATTTTCCTTTTGATTATCTTTAGCATGATAAATTTCAATGTAAGTATTGGAAAAGAATTGCATGTTCCTTTTGTGGTTTGGATAACCATAATGTTTCTAGATGTTGGAAGAGAATGGCCACATACAGGAAACTTTTGAAGGAAAGGAAGCAACAAGCCAAAGGTCCATTGGACAAGGCAAATCATGTTGTCAAGAGGATGCACATGCAGTGCACTTACTGCCATAAGCAAGGACATCTTGCTGCAAAGTGTTGGACTCTGAATCCAACAATGCTTCCACGAAACTTGAAGAAGGTGGAAAGAGAAAATGGCAGAAATGGAAAGGAATTTTCCATGAATGATGTGTTTCAGGATGATTCACATGTTGGTGCTGATGTGTAGACAAAGAAAGACCTTTGAAATGGATTGGTAAGAAATGGCTATAGTTCTTATCCAATTAAGATTGCATGTCTATTGATGCATCTATTTGCATTTCTTTGTTAACGAGATGAAAGTTACAAGTTTTTACCAAGATGGTGATTGGAAAAAGGTTGAGTAGGAGACTCACTTTGTTGCTCCAACATTATATTTCAATTCAGCTTCGAAATTACAGTGTGCTTAAGCAAAATTTGAAGGATGAAATGCATGCATGAGCATGATATGCATCAACACAGGGATGTTGATGGTTTCCTTGTATTTAAACATGTATGCGTAATTAACTTGAAGGGTTGATTGCTTTGTTGTAAACATGCATGCAATGTTGACTTGGGAGAAGTTAACTTGGTCTCCAAGATGGAGATAATGATGAAGTGTTTCATCTTTTGAAAAAGAGTCCTAGAGGTCTTTTTCCATATGCTTGACTTGAAGGGTCATTTGTTTTAAAGGCATGTTTTGTGGGCTTGGTATCTAGTCCATCATTTGTATGTAGATGTAAGACATGGAGGTGTTCACAAGATGTGAAAATCTGTTTCTTTTGTTGAAGCAAGAGTTTAGGCCATCCAGTTGTTGTCTGTATTTCTGTTGTTGTTGATAGCTTTTCAAAGCAGGTACAAATGAAAATTTTGTGGATCAGATGTAATTCACATTTGTTTGAGACACTTTGGATCAATGACCAAGGCAGAATAGTTCAAACTACCTTTTGTGATCATCTCAGCAGGAGTTTTGCAGGAAGGCAAGGAGGAAGGTAGTTCTTCCCAGGAGGACCATCACATCCAGGAAGGAAAGTGGTCAGAGACTTTGGTTCAGAGGCACTATGCAAGGCAAGTGTAGGGAGGCTAAAAGAAGAGGGTGTTGTTACTCTCATTTACTATTCAAATCAGTATATTAGTCTTTTGGAGACCAAAATTTTTTTAGTGGGAAGGTGTGATCCAAAATGGATCTAAGATAGACTTGTAAGTCTAAAGTGTTCCTCATAGAGGAAAATTAAAGTCCAAGGATGCTCTTGGAAATAGTCCCATTGCATAGATATTCTCATCCTAAATCTACTGCAAATGGAATTTGGATGAAGAAGTTATTGCAGAGAGAAGATTGCCTTTGTCCTTTGGAAAATGGGGCATTTCTTCTAAAAATGGCCTAATAGGCTCCTTAAGGAAATCGCATCGCAAATGTGCAAAGGGATGGACTTAACGCAAAGGTGGAAGGACCCCCAATCAGCAATCTTTGATATATTGGATTGGAGGTAGGCCTTTGCCCAATATCGGGACCCCAGGCATAGCGACATGCGACTGGGCGATATGCGACAATGCGATTGCGATGAGCGATATCAATAACCAATGGTCGGGGTGATCGGCGATCAGAGGAGCAGAAGGTATAGACCCCCACCAATGCGATATGCGAGGTGCAATATCGGCTATTGGCATATCGGCGGATTGACGGTCGGCATACCCAAAGGGAAGACCCTCGGGCCATTACGATTGCAATTAGCAATCAGGACCTGGACCCAATAGGGATTATGGATCCGATTGCATAAAATTTGAAATCCGAGATTTTTGGATTTTGTGTATTAGCGCCTTTCCACTATAAAAACCGAAATACAAAGGAAACGACCCGAAGAGATAAAGACGGACCTGAAAGGTTTAAAGACGTGGCTTTGGGTTATTTAAGTTCTATGGTAAGCGGGATTTTGGGCAGGCCTCAGGTGGTAAGTGGTATTGGATGGGCTCCACCCAAACCCATACACTAGCCGACACGTGGCATGGCGCAGGAGAGAGAAAACTGCCTTTTCGGGCGAGTAATCTCTGTGCACATAAGCCACCCAAAACAGACTGTCAGTTGTTGGATCAGAGATCATGTAGATCAACGGTGGACTTGCGATAGCCATAAAAGGAAAATCTGAAAGGGTTTATAAGCGCGATTTTAGAGAATTTGAAGTCCAGGATTTCGCGCCTGATAGTGTATTTTCAGAAGAACTCTGTGTATTGGAATTTTGTTCCATTTTCGGGTTTTTCCTTAAGAAAGGGCCTCATTCCTTTGTAACAGCCCCTGATCATTGTGCCACGTGGCAAGCGGGCATTTTATAAGCAATGATGCGTTTGTACACATAGAGACACAGAGCTAGAAGCCAGAGGGCCAAATGAAGAGACAGAGGAATGATTATACACAGAGAAATGAACAAGAAGCCGTAGAGCCGGAAGAATGCCTCAAAGAAGCTAGAGAGCTCAATTGACGAGGCAGAGCTGCAAAGAGCAGGCAGAGCGGACAGCGCAGACAGCTGAGGGAGTCTTTGGGATCGCTTGGAGGTCGAGCGAGTGAACCAGAGAGCTGAAGGTTGTTGAGAGAGTCGCTTGGAGGTCAAGAAAATTACAGAGGCACTCAGAGACCAAGAGAGAGCTCAAAGAAGCCAGAGTCGAGAGCCAAGAGCTAAGAGCCAAAGCCAGAGTCAGAGAGAGAGCCAGAGCCATGAGAAAGAGCTAAGAGCCAGAGTCGAGAGCCAGAGCGAAAGCCAAAAAGCCTGAGAGCTTCAGATCCAGGGATGAGATGGTGTTCTAAGCCCATTGTTTCTATGTAATACAATGGAGTTGAGCGTGGAGCTTGTACAAGGACTTTTCCATAATCCCAGAGAGCCTAGTCGAGTTGACTAGAGCTCAACGAGACATAGCCCAGGAGTTTTGGGTGAACTCCATATCATATTGTGGTTATGTGTGTTTGCTTTGTTGTTGCATTACATTGCTTCTTTAGTTGTTGTTATATGTTTTATATCAGTTCAAGCAAATAAACTTAGAGCACATTAACAGTTAAAAATAAACATAAGCATACACCTATTTTCAAGCATTATTAATTCCGCAATTGGTTAATCATAATATCTTGGGAATATCTAAGCTTTGGAAGAGGGAGAGGTTTTTGTACGTTAGACAAGAAGCCTTTAGTGCCCCAGTATCATATCAAGAGGTTTCTGTGATTGATTGATTTAGTTGTGGTTGATTCAGAAATTGATTATTGGGTTTAAGTTATGTCAAATATTGATGATTGGGTTTCAGTGATTGATTTAGTTGTGGTTGATTCATAAATTGATGATTGAGTTTCAGTTATGTCAGAGATTGATGATTGGGTTTTAGTGATTGATTCATTCAGATGTGTCAAAGATGGATGATTGTGTTACAATGATGAGTTACAGTTTGACTTTTGATATTGAGCTTAAGTGTTGTTAATGGGTCATGTATGAAAATTTTATGAAACTTGGCCTACAAGTTATGTTGTGTTGATGTGTACCAGGAGTATCCAGTCTGAAAATTTATGAAATGTGGTCCCTGGAGAAAGAGTGAAGGTGGTAGTCTTCTGTAGGCCGACGCCTGTGTGTGGTAAAAATATACACCAGTATAAGAGTTATGGGATTGTAGCTCTCTTCTAGTAGCAGTTGGAGAACGAGTGAAGGTTATAGCCTTTTTCAGGTTGGTGCATGCATACTGGTACAAGTTTATGCTAGTACAAGAACCAGGGGATTGTAGCTCCCTTCCAATAGAATATGGAGAACAGGTGAAGGTTATAGCCTTCTATAGGTGGTTGCCTGCATACTGGTATGAGTCTGCACCAGTACAGGATTGTAAACAACTTTTTCCTTATATTAAAAACAAGACCGAGATGACAACAACAGGTGGTTTTCTCCCGCATTGGGTTTCCACCTTAAATCTTGGTGTTCATGTGTGTTGCTTATGTATGATGGTTAATTTATTACAACACATTGTTATTGTTTATCCAATGTTTAATAAAGTAGCGATGTATTGGTTGAAGACAAACATATGATGAATTAACTAAATCATAAGTTCACTGGATATACACTAATTGTATTAATAACAGTCGCATACACATGCAAGTTCCTTTTAGTAAAGTCACATATAGAAATATGAATATGAAATGTAAAAAGTTATTGATTTGAAAATACTAATTCAACCCCCCCTTCTTAGTATTTTTCCCAACAATTGGAATCAGAGTGGGTCCTTTGACACAAGCTTGATCACTTGAAGGAGATCCGTTGTAACAATGGGAAAGAAGCAAAAGAAGAAAGAACCTCAAAAGAAGAAGACATCTCAGAGGAACAGTGATAGTGGGGGAGATGATTGGATATTAGGTGGAAGAAATTATTCAGGTTCAGAATCACCTCAGAATGAAGATGAACAAGCAAAAGAATTATTAGGTACTAATTTTGGTCCTCTGGTGATACATTTCTATGTTCATGCAATATTGAAGATAATGAATGTGACAATGAAACAACTGAAATTTCTCTTATGGGTGAAAATGAAAGAAATCTAATAGAGGCAGAAGTTAAAAGGCTCACATATAAACTTAGAGAGCAAAAATATCTATTTGGTAAAAGGGAATGTACCTACAAAGAAGAGGTTATCAGATTAAAAACTTAGTTGGAGGAAGGAAACAAAATAAGGAAGCAGTAAAAGGAAAAGGAGGATCAATGTCAAAGGTTGCAGGATGAAGTGATCATTAAGAAATTAAGTGAATGAAAAGGATACAACAACCAAGGAACTTAAAGAAAGAACTAGTTACTATGAAGGTCTTGAAGCCGAGGTTGTCTCTCTAAAACAAGGTCTTGAAAATTCAAATAAGCAGAATGAAGAACTAATTCAAGCATTTGAAGAATAATAAAATGAGATTCTCAAATTAAGACAACAATTGGAAGAAGGAAGAAAAGTTGAAGAAATCATGAAGAAGCAGTATCTGGAAAAGGAAGAGAAATATCAAGTTGAGGTAAATATCCTAAAAGGTAAATTAGAAGAAAAGGATAAAATTTTACGATTTCAAGATAGTACTAAGATTTTGGATAATATTCTTAGTAGTCAAAGGTCTCTTGCCATCAAATCTCGTCTTGGTTTTCATGAAACTATTAATGGTGAATCTAGCTCACAAACTGAGGCAAGGAATTATAATGCAAAATCTAAAATGCTCAACAAGGAAATAAGAAATCAACCCTATCAACAATGAGGGAAAGAAAGTATTCAAAGAAAATCATTTACTCCTAACTATAGAAGTTATAATCGATCTTTTCCTCTGATCAATAATGTTGAATGTTCTATATGTCATAATTTTTGACATGTTGCAACGAGATGCAGAAGTAGAATGTTTCAAGCTAATAACCATCTCACAAAAAGATCATAAGCTTCCAGGTACTTTAAGGGATATTGTTTTTCTTGCAATATGTTTGGTCACAAAGTCATTGATTGCTATAGAACGAATATGAAACATATAAGATGTTATGCTTGTAACAAGTTTGGGCATATAGTGAAAGAATGCAGGGACAAGTCTATGGATCGTCGTAGACAATATGGTAAGCAATCAAATCAACACATTTATATCAGAAAATCTGAAAAAAGATGAATCCTCCAAGAATCAAGAAAAGGAAGATCAGTTAAGGTGTGGGGTATTGTCTGCTCATTCAAAGACAAACATGAATGTTCTCATTACATGACTGGAGTCAAGAGTAAAATGGACTCTCTGATGAAGAACCATCATGATAATGATATTCTTCGAACTAATGTTTCAACACAAATTCTAGGACCAGGTACAGTCATAACAGACTCAAGGGGAACTGAAGTATGAAATTTCAGTGTTCCAATTTTCTTACGCAAATCGTATGAAGACATTCCGTGCATATACATGAGTTCAAAACTACAAAGTCGCATATATGTTGGTTTGATGAAGAAATAGTGGGACGAACTCAGGAAAAGGGACTTATATGGTTTAGTCAATTATCAATTGTATTTTTTCTTTTGATGGATGATGTTTATAGCATATGGATGTTAATTTAGAAGTGCTTTTGAACCTCATAAGTTGTTGATGACTTGAGGTATAATTGGTTGATGATGATGCCTTAATGATTCTTACTGACATATGCAATGATTAGACCTGACAGTGAACAGTTGGCACAGGTTATGGGGGAGAATATGCTATGCTTATAATAATGCATTGTTGGCATTATGCTTAGAAGTCTTTGGTACATAACGATTCTTATCAATGGTGAGGATGCTTATGTTGTTGAAGTGTTTAAATGATGCATCATGCTATGGTGCGGTCATGAATTTCCCATGATGAAATCATAGATGATACTTTGCTTGAGCCACTTAGTTGTTTTGATGCTTTGATCAGATTTGTGGATGACTCTTTTGATGGTGCATATAGTTATGTTGCTTACATGGTGAAGTTCATAAGTTCAAGGAGAAGAAAAAAGCTTGATTACACATCTTCATTATTTAATGATGTTAAGTGTCACTCATTTATGTTATGTTGCTGCCATCATTCCTTCAAAGATGCATAAATTTCATGTTATGGATGAGGATTCCTATACTTCTTGGCTTTCACATGGTTGAGGATTGTTGCACTTGATGGTATCAAGAAAGTTTGACAAAATTACTGTGAGCTCATGGTTTGCCTTTCACATTAATGAGATGCTAGATACATATTTATATCTCTATGTTGGATACATGGATGATTACTTAAGTTGCATATTGGTAAATATTGTTGGTTAGCCAAGAGAATGGTGTTATTGCAGGTTTCATGGATACATAGCTATTTCAAGATATGGCTTAATTAGTCACATAATGATGATGAATTCTTACTTTATGATGATAGGTTTGATACTCACATGTGTTGATTATCATGGTTGATGCTTATCAGATGTGGGATGTTGGAAAACTCCCTAGTAATGATACATGGTTACTATATTGAGGATTTTTATGAAAAGAACATGCAGTTCCTACTACGATGATTTGAAGATGATGTTGTGGTCATGGATGATGACTATGGTGCTTTAATATATATATGATATGATGTGAATGGTTTTATATTACTGCTTGGAGATATGACATATGCTTAGTTGATTCATGGAAGGCTATGTTAAGGCTTTTTCTACTAAGAAAACATAGCAAGTTGATCTTGATAAGCTCAAGAGGATGAGTTGATATCTATATGCGGCAACTTAGTCACATGTTGATTATATTAAAGTTACATTGTCTTATCTTGTGAATTGATGATGGACATATACAAGTTGTTACTCTTGATGTTGTTGATAGATGTTTATGGTGCAGATCATATATGTTGTATGATAGTTATTGATAATTATCATGATCCTGTTTAGGTCTTTGGTCTTTGTTATAAATGTCATGTATATCATTTGATGTAAACACCTATGATGTAATAATTTTCATATTCAGTCATGTATGGACTTTTGAGATCATGTCAAATATGTAATCCCACTTGGTTGGGTGGTTGTGTCAAATATGTACCCCCACTTGCTTGGGTGATTGTTGTATGTATGAGTCATTGGTGATAGGAAGGTCATATTCACATAGTTGAGTTATAGAGTCATTTTATTCTTTTGAAAAATATTTCTGCAAACTCTGCATGTGCTCAGGGGGAGCATGGACAATATAATGCATCTCAGTGTGTTCTGAGAGGGAGAATATCTTTGTCTGCCCTTTTCCCTTGATGTCAAAGGGGGACAATATCTTGGTGTTGTTTGATATATCTAACTGGTTCTACAACTTGAAGCGATAAACACCAATATCGTTTCCATCAAGTCCAAAGGGGGAGATTTTTGGCATTATGGTACATGTGTTGTCCTTGATGGAAACTCACATATATGATAACTAGTTGTATCCACAGGTCAGTTCAAAAAGTTCAGAAATGATAAAGTGATTTATGATGGAAACTCACACCATAATAGGTCAATTCAAAGGTAACAAAGTAATGGCACAAAAGAACAGGATTATGGGACAAAGAATTACAGAATAGAATCAAGAAATTGAGTAAAGAGAATGTTTTAAGTTGTATATGTTGTTTAACCTAGTCCAAGTCACGTATATACGCAGGTTCATAGAGTAAAAGGAATGTATACGTATTCAGGCAGTTTCACAGAAGGAAAAGCGTGTATGGGATCGAAAACTAAGGTTAAAGAATACCAGGGGTTCCTACCATGGTATTGGCCCATAATAATCAACGTGGCAAAGAATATTGATCCCGTCAAAGAATACCATCAGCATAGCTATGGTTTTGACCTGAGGTATTGAAAAAGGCTAAAAATATAGAAGGAGGTGAAGATTAAAGTTTGAGTGTGTGCAAGTGATGAAAATCTCATGAAGAGTTAGATCAAAAGAAAATATGTATGTTATGGCTTTTTGATGCTTTGCTTGAACTGAACTAAGTATGCACTTGAGTGGTTGATGATGTATGAGATCTAAGAGATCTAAAATAATTATGCACTAATGATGGATCAGGATCATGAGACCTGAAATGACTTATCATTGTATGATCTGATAATGGATAGGCTAGATCTGAGTGCTAACACATGTTTTATCCTTTAAATGCTATGATCTGGGTATTCTAAAGTCTTGAAAAGTTGTGAAGTTGTAAGTCATTATTTGCAGATATATACGCTTGTTCGCCTCAATTAAGGTGCGTAGATGGACTCCTTAATGCATAACTGACTTGGGACTTAGTCAATTTTCCTGCAGGTAAAACAACGTTGCAGAATAAATGGGTTTACAGGTTGAAGGAAGAAGATGGAGGTAAACAGAGATATAAGGCTATACTTGTCGTGAAGGGGTTTGCACAAAGGAAAGGTATAGATTTTGATGAAATATTTTCTCCTGTTGTTAAAATGACTTCAATCAAAACTATTTAAGTCTAGTGGGAGCAAAAGATTTGCATCTTGACCAGTTAGATGTAAAGACTGCCTTTCTCTATGGGGATTTGGAGGAAGAAATATATATGAAATAGCCATAAGGGTATGAAGTCAAAGGGAAGGAGAAGCTACTGTGCAGATTGAAGAAGAGCTTGTATGGCTTAAAACAGGCTCCAAGGTAGTGGTATCTAAATTTGACAAGTTCATGTTTGAACAAGGTTATACTAGATGTCACTCTAACCAATGTGTCCATCTTAAAAAGAAAAATGATGGCAATTATATTATATTGTTATTGTATGTAGATGGCATGTTTGTTGCAGGATCTAACATGCAGGAAATAAATGTGCTCAAAGGAGAATTAGAAAATTAGTTTGCAATGAAGGATTT
Organism: Pinus taeda; assembly: GCA_000404065.3. Taxonomy (NCBI): domain Eukaryota; kingdom Viridiplantae; phylum Streptophyta; class Pinopsida; order Pinales; family Pinaceae; genus Pinus; species Pinus taeda. The sequence goes on along the minus strand of APFE030934956.1, from coordinate 13,098 downwards.
GGGTGTTTCAAACAAATTCTTGGTATGAGAATAACTAGAGACAGGAAAAATCGTAAATCAGCATTGTCCCAAAGTGAGTACATAGAAAAGGTGTTGGAAATATTTAATATGCAGAATGCAAAACTAGTCAATACACCTTTGGCTAGACATTTTAAACTAATTAAGGAGATGTGTCCCAAGATTCATGATGAGATGGATTATATGTGTAAATTTCCATATGCATCAGTAGTTGGAAGCTTAATGTATGCAATGGTCTGCACAAGGCATGATATTGCACATGCAACGGGAGTTGTAAGTAGGTATATGAACAATCCAGGAAAAGAGCATTAGATGGAAGTGAAGTGGATTCTCAGATATTTGAGAGGTACCACAAATCAAGTATCATGCTTTGGTGGTTCAAACATTGCTCTACATGGATATGTTGGTGAAAATATGGCAGGTGATAGAGATAACAGGAGGATCACCACAGGGTGTGTGTTTACTATTGGTGGAACAACTAACAGTTGGTTTTCAAAATTGAAAAATATTGTTGCACTTTCGACAACGAAAGCAGAATGTGTTTCTCCTATAGAGGCTAGTTGTTATACAGAATCTACAACTATTGACAAAAGTATCTTCCCTAGACCTAGTGGCTTGACCTAGAACAACAGAAATCAAAGGCTATAAAGTTTTCCTTAGAAGAATTGGAGAATGGAAAGATGCTTACTTGTGATCCGTCACAACTCTTCTCTCCTCTTGGCTTGTAAGCTTGAACCGTAGCTCTGATCACTATAATTAGAACCTGCAAAAATAAACAACACAAGCCAGATATCTACGACATCTATGTAGCATTATCCAATCACTTTATTCAATGGATCGACATAGCATTGAAACACATGTATATAAACATAACATAACACATGTAGGAAAACAGTATACTATTTGTATTAATATGAAAGGGTACAACCAAAATTGGAATTTGATCTTGTAGAGATCGTCCCAAGTTGACTTGTCCTTCTTTGCCACAATGTACACCTCAAAACCACCCTAATGCATGGAAATGATAACCCTCTTATGATAAAATTACCAACATAAGGGTATGATTAGTCTCCAAAAGCCAACCTTTATGTTGTAGATGCATGTAAATTTATAGGAGAGTGGTAGTTTGAGAATTCTTATCCACTTACCATCTAGTCTTGAGATCCACTCTTGATGGGAGGATGAGCTCAAGGGATAAGAGGTGAAATCTCCAAGGTAGGATCAAATAGGATTAAAAGTTCTTATCGAAGGTAAATGGTTGTAACAAATCTTGGAAGCTTCTAGAAGAGGAAGCTTTGGGATCCTTTTTATTTTTCCCAAATTTCTAGAATCAACGCACCCCCAACAAGGGACAACTGTTGTTGATCAACACTGGTGTAGGATTGGGAAATCTTCTGCTGAACACATGTCATAAAGGGCAAAGGTATGTTGGGCCTTAAAGTCATTGATTTGAGGTTGTCAAACCCAGAAACTCAGGGATTTGGAAGAGTCATGCTTAGGGCTTTGTGTAGGGATGATGAAAATGTGTTCATGGATGTTGATTGATCCTGTTTGTAGGCCTATTGACCAGATGTGACAAAATGGCCTATAACAGATTGCCCCCTAAAGGGAAAATTCAAAAACAATGGCTAATGATTGAAGTGCTTTACCTTGTGACAAGTTTGGATCAAGAACAACTAGTCGAGATCATCATCTATTACAACACATTTTCATAATGATATCTTTGCTAAGGGATGCATACCCATGCTCGGCACATAAGCTAACATTACATGTACAATGATCAAGAAGTTGTCTCCATTGATGATAAAGTGTGGATCTATGTTTTGATGACTGTTTGTATGATCATATCCATCGTCCTTCGTAATCTTACAATAATTTTGAATTAGATCTAGGTTCTTCTGTCGTTTTCACTCGATCGTCCAATGTAAGAGTCTAACCATGCAAATAAAGGAGTTGGATTCGAACATGGTAGACACCATTTGATTACCAGCCAATGATGTAAGTTTTTAACAGATGCAAGAGAAACCATCGATAATGTTAATGGCTCTCAAGGTACAGTAGTACAATCTCTATGGTGTGAATGAATCAGTTTAAGTCAAACACCACACAAAATATGTTGGTTGAAGGCCAATGATGTAAACTTGCCACCAAGCATGAGGAAACTATCCATTGATGTATGCAAGCTCCAAGGTACTGAAGGAATAGTTTCTAGGTCAACTTCCTCAATAATGAGCTGATTTCGACAGGAAGCGACCTGTCGCAGGAGGGATTTTATCTATCCCCCCATCAATGACATGAAACGGGTATCATGATTTGTGGTGAGCACCAGTATTGCAACAATAATGCTGCAACTCCTGGGCTGCCTACTTTACTCTTATCAACCCAGTAGTTTGTAACAAACTTGGAAGTGACGGTGTTGTATGCACAAGTACTAGTTCTTGCTGCAGGTTGTCACTTGGTCAGCCGAAAGGAAAAAGAGATTACTCTACTGATGCTATTCTACTTGCAGAAAGGAACACTGAAATGTAAAGCAAACCAAGGAAATCCTAGTTAACCACTAATCCTAATTTTTCAAAAAACACTATGAAAACCATGAAAAAGAATGCCATTATCTACTCAAGGAAGTAAATAACATCTACCTAAGCTATTTCTGAAATTAAATGAGCAAAAAACATCTTTTTGGATTTTTATGTATTTTTATGTGAATTTGTTATGCATGTAATTTCTTTGTTTGTGGATGTGGCAGCGAATAGGTGGCGATGGAGGGCGTTTTTGGGACTTGATAGGATGTAGGATGGTGTGGATGGATCTTAGGAGATCTCAGGTGGCCTTCTGGAGGCTTTTCCCAAACTCGACCTTCAAAAGAAAGCCTACAACAAAATCTACAAGACGAAAAAGAACGTTTTATAAGAGGCCTACAGGAGGAGGCCGAGAGCAGTTTTGGTTGTTTTGAGTGTGTGAGAGTGGGTGGAAAAGGTGGATGAAGGGTGCAATGAGGTTTTAGGGCACCTAGGGTCTACCAAGAACCATTAGGAGAGAGAAATATGATAGGATCTACTCGAGGAGAAAAGAAGGAATTCTATGGAAAATGCAGGAAACTAAGGCAGGATTGAGGGGAGACTTGGGTGACCTGTAGGGCATGGATCAGATGGAGAATGTAATGGTTGATAGGCTGGCCTACTGTTAGAAGATATCTGTTGCATAAACAACTGACAGGAAACCAATGATATTTAAGCAAGCAAGGAAATAAGTGTATCTAAAAAAACAGAGTTTTTGCATCAAAGTAAACTATGATCTATGGATGAAAATGTTGATAACCACTGGATGAAAGAAAAGCATGAAAGAATATTGTTGCAAATAAGGAAATGAGCATGATGAATAAGTCCTTAAGCAAAGCAAACTAAACTATGAACCAATTAGAAAGCTACAAACACTAGAAGTCCTACAAAGGAGGAAAATCTGTGTTTTTGGGGTAGCAAGAGGGTCTTTGCCTTAGATCATTGTCCCAAAGGGAGGAAAAGAGGCCAAGGCACTGTTGCTATCCTTTTGGATCTTTTCTTTATCACTGCTTAACCTACTATTGAAAACACAAATGGAAGCAAACTATTGAATCATCAAAAACAACTTATTCTTATTCATAAAAGAAATACATCTAACAACAGCCTAATCTACAAACTGAAATGAAACATACAAATACAAGAAAAGAGGAGCTTGGCTACTTAGATTGGTCCCTAACCCAAGAGCTTCAGCCCTCTGAGTTAACTCAGTGCTAACTCAAAAAGGATTCCATCTTTATTCTCAAAACAATAACAAGATTACATGAACTGTCAAAATAATAAGCTCGAAGCTGAGCAGAGTTGCATAAGCAATACTGCAACAAAAATTCAACAAAAATCCAACCCTAGTGAGGCCCTAGGCCTATCTACTTATACAAATAAAGCTCCCAATAGCTTCCTTACAATCAGGGAGGCTTGGCTCCCAAAACTCAAGATAAACATAAGTTATCCTCCACTTGCTTGGTTGCCTCCTAGTGCATTGATTTGGTTGTTTGTGTTCCGAGCTGCATGAAGGAGATTTCGAAGTGGGGAGTAATAAATGAGTGGGATTCCCTCCTATAAATCCTCTCCCTTGTCCACTTCGAATTATTGTTTCCAATTGTCCCTGAAATCTTTGACTTTGTCTTCAAAATTCAACAAAAATCTGCATTAAACACATTTTAGAACTCATGGCATCATAACTAACCCAACTCACTCCATAAGCATAAATATAACCAAAAAAACATGCAATAAGATAAGAGAATGGTGGATTTAACTATGTTAGGAGGAAAAATGAGCCCATATAATTACCCATTTATGGGGCTCATCATCACCCCCCTACTGAAGGTGTTGCTCATTCTCGGAGCAAATTAGTCCATCTCCTCATCTTTGATGGCCCTGGTGGCCTCCCTAGCATCCCATGCTTCTGATGTGATCTCCTCTTGTTTGTCATGGAATCAACCTTTATGTCTACCTATTCCCACTATTGTTTCTCTTCTTCCTCTTTTCTACCTTCTAGCATGCCTAGCAGCAGTGGGGGACTCAATTTGAGGCCAATACAATTGACCTTCAAACTCTGCATGGAGTGCTTGTACAGTAGCACTATCCTTAGTGCCTCTTTCATCCTTGTTGGGGAGTGATACTCCCTGATCTGCAAACTATGTGGTAGGGTGTTCCACCTCCTCATACAAGCATGAATACAGTCATCCCCAAGTAACCTTTCCATATCCTCAAAATGTGCATTGGCTTGAGCCCAATCATTGATATATTTAGAGGCAATTTGGGGATTATTTGCAAGGAGCTGGTGTGTGCTGATGAGAGCCATGAGATCTGATGGCTCAGATCTAATCATTAAGGGCTTATTATGCTCCTTTATCATCAACTTTCTTATTCCTGCTGCCCTTAACTCTTCATGATTCATCCATGAGGCCATGGCCATGTTATGCAGATAGAATTCTATTATTTTTGCTTTGTCTTCTAATGAGCTTTGGTAACACGGGTCCACAAACTGTCTGTAATCTTGAAAAGGCGTTGTGCCTCTCTGTGCCAAAGTCCTTATCTGAAACTGTATTCGTTGGTCCTTGAGGTATAATCCATAGGATTTTGCTGGTGTTCTACATTGCAGTGCCTCCATGGACCAGCTGGCCATGCATGCCAATTGTGTCTCTTTTTCTTGCAGTTGTCTTCTTAACAATTCATTTTTTGTTTCAAAGTGAGTTCTTGTGATTGCTTCTCTATGTCTGACAACACTTAACTCTCTGCTCATTTATCTGAGCTGATTCTCCATATGGCCAATGTCCTCAACTCCCTTGGATTTGGCTATTTGCATCCACCTATGGGTCCTTATTCTTTCTTTCTCCAACTCAAAGAATAATGGGATTGCAATTTTTTGTGGAATGATTCTCCTCCCCTCGAGAATATTGTAGTAAGAGCCAAGACTAGGCTGGGGGTCAGGCTCTGGTGCCTCTGTTGATTCCTCCTTCCCTTGCGGCTGTCCTTCTATCCTTTTTTCAAGTTTTTTGGTCTCCTGTAGTCTTGACAGGGTCTCCTATAGAACAGTCTGTGCCTCCTGTAGAACTGTTTTTGAGTCACGTAGTTCTACATTTTCCTTCCATGTGGGAGATCTAGGAGTCCCCCTTTCATAAGTGATAGGTGCCTTGGAAGGGGATTCCTTTCCTTGGGAAGAGGGTGAATCTTCAATAACAATAGGAACTTTAGAAGAAGGCTAGGGTTTCCCTGTTTTGATCCTTGTGCTCTTCCTAGCCCTGAAATACATTGAAGTCTATCTCTTCCTCTCTTTTTTTGGTTTAATTGGGGTGCTGAGGGTAGTGAGAGCAGCTGCTACCTCTCTTTCTAGGGTCTCAGGAGACACTTCTGTCATTTCTACCCCCTTTTCTCCTTCTTCTGTCTTTTCCTTTGTCTCTGTTTATTTTGTTTCTCCCTGCTCCGTTTTGGTTTCTTTCTTCTCCCCTTCTTGTTCCTCAGTTTCTTCTCCTTCTCCCCCTTGCTGCTCTTCCTCCTCACTATCATAAGGAATGATATCATAGGTGAGGGCCTTTATGTCATCTTCTATTGTCATGTTTCGGAAAATTTCCCATGCTATCGGGATTGTGAATGTATGGAGGGCTTCTTCCACTAAAATTTTAATTAACCCATGGTGAGCCAGCTGATCTAGACTCCCTACCTTGAACTTAATGATGGATTCTACGATGGACTATAGGAGGAAATAGGGGATGCTGAGTTTCTGGGGTGTTGGAGTGTCCATGCCATATTTAGCTCATGAAGGATTCTAAAATGGTAGCCATAGACTATGCTATACCTCCCTTCACAGGAAACATACTTGATGATTTGATAACTAACCTCATCCCAAGGGTAGGGTATGCTTTTCCTTCTAATTCCATTTTTATCTTCTACAAGATGTTCATTGTTTTGGAAGAAATTTTTCTTCGCAGCCTATCCAATTGGTTTTTAATCTTTGCTCCAAAGCAATCCAAGAGGAAGGGTAGTAACCCTACTAATAAATTATGGGGTGATTTCCGTGGAAAGACCTCTAAGAGTGACAGTGGCATGGGTTCTTGAGTGAGGGACTAAAAAAGGGAAAATTCCTGAGCAACTTCCTCATCAAACCCTCAGAATTTCTCAAAAAATGTCATCCAATTTGCCCTGGTGAATATGGCTACTACTTGGGGATAATCATGGAGCCTGGTTGAATTAGTGGGCTCCTTCCTCATGAATCCTCATGTCATTGTTCTTATACCCCTTTTGAACACCAAATGTAGAGATGGAGACAAGAATTTTGAAGAAAACAAGAAAACAGAGGAAAACTGTGTTTTTCTAAAAGAAAACAAGCAAAATTATTTATTTATTATTATTATTATTATTATTTTATTTCTTTTAATATGTAATTCCTCCTCTTCTATGGACTCAATTCCTCCTTAAAATGATACCATTCCTTGCACATATTGATAATCAAGGTGGGCATGTATGGAACCTACCTCCTCAAGCCAGAAATCGAGCAAAAAACCCATGTTTTCTTCTTAACAACAACTCACTGCCACTCTTGTAGAACTGCCTGTAGGTGCCCCTGTAGAACCTGTAAGTGCTCCTGTAGAATGCCGATAGCAAGAGGATGGATGAGAGCAATGGAGAACGATGGTTTCGAGGCTATGGGGTGACAAGGAGCTTGCTGCAGCTAAGTGGACGAGGATAGAATGAAAGAAAAGGTGGTGAGAGTGTTTCGAGGAGGAGTACTTATTCCTTCTTTTAGATATTTCCAGTGATGGGGTGAGCCGGAAAAAAGGTACGTTGGGCATATTTGGACCATTGGTCCCCACCTACCTTGTCATCATGGTTTCTTCCCACAATCACCTCTCATAATTGCATCGGAGTTTTCAAACCCTCCACTACCTATCCTTGAGATCTTTCTCTGAGTTGACTATGCGCACGTGTGGTGACATCTTCGGATGAGTGTAGTTAACTAGACGAAGGTGGCCAAGTTAACTAGCCACCTTTTCTTGTTCAACCCCAACCATCTCATTCACTTATGCATATCTTTCAATTACACAAATGCAATAGAGGAGTGGACTAGTCACTTACATGTTAGTCGAATGTATGTGCTGTGAGGTATTTTGGCTCCTTTTACTGTTGCATGCTTGTATTTCCTTTGTTGCATGCTCTCTGCTTTCTGATGTGTGGTTGTTTGTCTTGTGCAGGTATCCTCTAGCTGGATCTAAGCTTCAGATGTCTCCTTCAATCCCATGATTGCACTTCTTTTTCTGTTGTGGCTTGATTTTAATGGGATCAGCTGCTACAGGAATTCCTATCGGAGCTCCTGTAGCTGCTTCTCCCTTTAAAATTTCAGCTTATTTCTACACTGGAAGTTGTGAGGATGATGCCAGAGATGTTGATGGAGATGGAGAAGTACTAGGTAAGATGCAAGTGAGATTTGAGGTGTTGCTTTTTTTCTTTTTCCTTTTTTTCTTTTTTTTTTCTTTTCTGAAAACTGGTTTTTTATGTTTTCCTGTGACAGGAACCAAAAAAAAAAAAAAAATGATGACGATGATGTGATGCAAGTGTGGAATGGATAGCAAGGAGGGTTGACAGCTATAAGAGGGTTTACATTTTCTTCATAAAGCTTCCCAGCCCCTCGAACTTCTTTTTGGAACCATTTTTGGCTCTCTGTGATTCCTACAGGAGCCTCCTATAGAAAGCACAGGGCCTCCTGTAGAACACACAATTTCCAGAAAAAAACACAGTGGGGTGGAAGAAAGGTTAGGAATGATGGAGAAGAGTGTGGAGGGGGTGAAATAGGTTCTTTTTCATCTTCTCTTGCTCCCTGTGGCCCTCCTGCAACCTGCAACACACATTAAAATTCAATTTTATTTTTCTTATTTTTCTCTCTCTCTTTTTTTTGAAAACAACTAGGGTGCCTCAAGGAGGTTTTCACCTTTAATTGCCTTCCCTAGGCACCTCCAGGGGAAGTTTTCACCCAGGGATCTTATTCTATCTTTTTTTTTTTTTGGCATCACTGAGCCACCTCAGAAGAAGTTTTCAACTCAATGATGGGACTCAAGCGCCTCATGGAGGTTTTCACTTGAGTACTTATTTTTTATTTCTCTTTTATGTTTCTTCAGTGAATGGGTGAAGTGGAGGCTAAGTCATGCTCCACTACCATCACTATCTTATTCAGATTTTCAATGAACTCTTGCTCGGAGAGGGGCTTCTTGTAAATTTTCAACCTATGTCCATTGACAAGCATGGGGATGGCTTCCTCATCAATGGTTCTGATCAGAACTGAACCATTATCATTGCATTTTTCCATAGTGTAGGGTCCCAGCCATCTTGTCTTCAGCTTGCCTTTGAAATATTTATACCTTGAATCATAGAGCAGTTCCCAATCTCCCTCTGGGAATTGCTTCTCCTTGATATTTTTATCATGCCATATCTTCCTCTGAAGCTAAACTACTTCTGTGTGGAGAAGGGCCTGTAATCTTTGTTCATCCAATCCATTGAACTGGAGTATTCTTTCCCTATGTGCATGGCTGAGGTCTAGGTCCAGCTGAGCTACCATCCTTAGTGTATTGAATTCAAATTCTATTGACAACAAAGCCTTCTTCCCATAGACCAGTTCATAGAGTGTGAACCCTGTGGTGGTCTTCCATGTTGTGTTGTAGGCCTAGGTGGCCTCAAATAATTTGTCTGCCCAATCTTTTATGCTGCTGCTCACTACCTTGGTCAGAATTCCTTCCAAATCTCTATTAATGACTTCCACCTGCCCATTGGCTTGTGGATGGTAAGGGGTGGAAGTCCTATGCTTGATTTTATGATGTGTGATTAGGTCTTCAATCAAATTGGAAGTGAACTGACTGCCTTGATCTGTGACCAATTCTCTTAGATACCTAAACTTGTAGAATATGTTTTCTCTCAAAAACTCAGCTACTTTTTCCTCTGTTGTTGCTTTGATTGCTTTTGTTTCTGCCCACTTTGTCAAGTAATCAGTGCAAACAATGATGTATTGTTTCTATCTTGAAGGAGGGCTGATAGGACCCACAAATTCCATGCCCCACTTCTCAAATGGCTCAAAGATCACTTGAGGTTGCATGGACATCTCATCCTTTGGAGTAGGTTTCCCCATCCTTTGACACCGATCACATTGGCGGGTGTATCTCCTCACATCTTGATGAAGAGTGTGCCAATAGTAGCCTGCTTCCAAGATTTTGAAGGCAGTTCTTTTCACTGCAAAATGACCTCCACAAGGCCCGCCATGATAGGTCAGGAGAATGTCAAAGACTTCCTCCTCCCTGACACATCTTCTCAAGATCTGATCTGGGCCAAGTTTAAAGAGATTACCCCCAATCCAGGTGAAAGGGGTGCTTTTCCTTACTATTTTTCTCTTCTCTTTTGAGGACAGGTGTGATGGAAACTGTGTTGAAACCATGTAGTTTGCTATATCAACAAACCATGGAGAGAGTACTGAGATAGAAAACAGGTGTTCATCTGGCATTTGATCATCCACCATTCCTTCTTCACCTACAGGTAAATTTACTGTGGAAAAAAAGTCAACAACAACATTTTCTTTACCAGGCTTATCAACAATGGTCAAATCAAATTTCTGCAGTAAAAGCAACCATCTAATAATGCGATCATTTACATTCGGTTTTTTCATTAAATATATAATTACAACATGATCAATGTGAACAAAGGTATGATAGCCTGTGATATAATGTCTGAATTTGTTTAAAGAATTCACAACAGCTAGGAGCTCCTTCTCAGTCACTATATAGTTTAGCTCTGCCTTTGACAAATTTTTGCTTATAAAGTATATGGCATAAGGTAACTTTTCATCAATTTGTCCTAAGGCTGCTCCTATTGCTTTGTTCGAGGCACCTGTGTGAATGTGGAAAGGTAGGGCCCAGTTTGGGCCTCTCAAAATTGGGGCAGTCACAAGTTTACTCTTCAAGGTATCTAAGGCTTCTTGACAGTGTTCCAACCATACAAATTCGACATCTTTGCCTAGCATACCAAACAACGAAGAGGCTAGCTTACTGAAATCTTTAATGAATCTTCGGTAATACCCAGCTAAGCCTAGGAAACTTCTGACATCTCTCACCTTTTGAGGAGGTGGGACCATTTGGATGATGGCAATTTTGTTGGGGTCCACCTACAATACTTGTTGAGATATTGCATGACCTAGCATGGTCCCTTCAGTCATCAAAAATTCACATTTTTCCGGATTGGGGACAGGTTCATCTCAATACACTTGTCCAAAATTTTTCCTAGGTTAGATAAAGCTTCCTGAAAGTCAGAACCATAAGGAGTAAACTCATCCATATATATATCCACTGCATCATCAACTAGTTCAGAAAATATACTCAATACCGCTCTCCGGAAAGTGGCTGGAGCGTTGCACAAACCAAAAGGAAGGACTCGGTATGCAAAGGTACCCAAAGGACAAGTGAAATTGGTCTTATCTTGGTCTTCCGGGCTGATTTGAATCTGATTGTACCCACTAAACCCATCTAGGAAGGAGAAAAACTTTTTCCCTGCGAGACCATATAACTCTTGATCTATGAAAGGCAAAGGAAAATGGTCCTTTTTAGTGGCTTTGTTCAATTCTCGATAGTCAACATAGATTCTCCACTTACCATTTTTCTTTGGCACTAGCACCAAAGGAGAGATCCATTCATTGCCGGAGATGGGGTAAATGAATCCTGCATCAAGTAATTTTTGCAAATCTTCCTTAACAATGTCTTTAAGTGCTGGATTCATCCTCCATTGAGGTTGCCTGACTGGTTTGCAATCTTCCTTAATGTATATATGATGGGTACATACTAAAGCGTGCACTCCCTTCATCTCCTTATAACTCCGGTCGAAGGCATCTAGGAGGGAAGGGGATAGGGATGGATTGATTTTCAAGGTTCTTCCTGAGCCGAACTCTATATTCTCAACATGGAGAGAGGTCGAGTCAGCCACACAGAGATCAGTTAAGGGGTTGTCTTGGGTTTCTTTCACTAGGTCCTCTAATGGTAAGATATTGGGGGGTGGATTCTGAATTACATTTTCAATGATATCATCCTCACCTTGTTGTTTCCCCACCATGGTGGTTTCTAATGCACAAAGTGGTGTAGAATAGACCTCATCCTCATCCTCCTACTCCAACCAGAGAGGTAGATCATGTTCTAGCAAGGGTTGGTCAGGAGGGTAGAGGATTAACTGTTTGGACATATGCCCATTCTTGATGGTCATGTTCCCAACTCGACACCTGATGTAGGCATCAACAGTAGCCAACCAGTGTCTTCCCAGGATGAGAGGATACCTAGTGAGCTTTGCCTTCAGCTGGAGAACTAAGAAATCAATAGGGTACTCCCAAGAACCAATGGAGACCATCACATCTTCCACAATCCCTTCAGGGGTCACGGTGGAGTGGTCTGCTAGCTACAGTACTGTTGTGGTCTTCCTCAAGGAGCCCTGGAGGTTAAGTTTTAGCATTGTGTCCTTTTTCATCACATTAATGGCAGCTCCTAGATCAATCAAGGTATGTGGGATAATGGTGCCATTGATGTGGACATCAACTACTGGGCTTCTAGGGGCCAGATATTTCAGAAAAATTACCTGCCCCAACATCAGGTTGGACAGTTGTCCTATGACATTGATGGTTGGGGCATCTCTCTTGTGCCTTCCTAGATGCCTAAAGAACTTCTCTTTGATCAACTTGTTGTAGATAGGCACATCTTTTATGGCTTGGAGAAGTGGTATCTTCACACATAATTGTTTCAATTCTCCCAGAAGTTCAGTTTCTTTTGGGGTAGGTTGTGTTGTCCCCGATAGTCTCTCAGGAAAGGGTGGAATTGCTTAAGGTTCACTTTCCTCCTTATCTTCCTCAACCTCCCTAGGTGGAGGCTGGTTATTTGGGAGAACCTTCCCACATTGCAACTTAATCTCCTGAATCTCCACAGCATAAGTTGGGCATGATGGTTCCCCACTATATACTTGCTGAGCTTGTCTTTTGTTCAGGTTCAGGTTCGGTTGGGCAAGCATTTGGGGTTGCCTTAGTGGAGCAGGAGGTAATGGTTGTGTTTGAGTAGGTGGTGGAGGCAAAAGAGTAGGAGGAGAGTTGTACTGGGGCCTCCACCCCTAATGAGATGCATTCCACTGAGGTTGCAGCTGAGCATAGGATTGAAATGAATGAGCGGCTAGTTGGGCATGATATTGAGATGGACAAGACCAAGGAGGAGGCGTGGACCAGGAAGGATGAGCAGGAGGGCCCCAAGAAGGTATGGAAGTGACTTGGTTGGGGTTTTAGTAATCCTGAGATGTCCCTTGCATCCCCTGCTAGTGTGGTCTAGGTCCATGCGGTCTCCTTTGGTTCATGAAATAGAGTGGTTCAGTGGCTCCTTCGGCCCCCTGATATACAACTTTAAGTCTGGGCAGGGAAGGGCACTTATCTGTAGAATTATCTTCTTCACATACTTAACAAACCTCTATAGAGTTCAATGGACATTCGTTCCTAGGATGCCTCCTGGTGCATCTAAGACAGAAGATGGCC
>APFE030934938.1:0-10976 GCA_000404065.3 Pinus taeda | reverse complement strand
TCTAGCCTAGCTTAACCTAGACTAACCTACCCTAGCATAAGCTATCCTAACCTTCTATAGCCTAGCCTACTATAGCCTAACCTACCATACTCTACCCTAACCTAGTCTTTCCTACACTAGCCTACTCTAGCCTAACCTACTCTAGCCTCGCCTAAACTAGCATAACCTTCCCTACTCTACTATAGCCTAAACCACTCTAGATTAGCCTAACCTAGGCTTACCTAATTTAGCCTAGCCTTAACTAGAATAGCCTAACCTACCCTAGCGTAACCTACTCTAGCCTATTGTAGCTTAACCTACTTTAGCCTAGCCTAAGGTAACTAACCCACCCTAAACTACTCTATCCTAGCCTACCCTAAACTAACCTAATCTAGCCTAACCTACTCTATCTTAGCCTAAACTAGCCTAGCCTATCCTACTCTAGCTGAGCTTAATCGACTCTAGCCGAGCCTACTCAAGCCTACTCTAGCCTAGCCTAGCCTAGCCTAATATAGTCTAACCTAATCTAACCTATCCTACTCTAACCTAGCCTATTCTAGACTAGTCTACTCTAGCCTAGCCCCTACCCTACTATCGCCTAGCTTGGCCTAACCTACTCTATCCTAGCCTAGTCGAGTCTAGCCTAATCTAATCTAACCTAGCCAACTCTAGCATACCCTGGCCTAGCCCTTAGCGTACTCTCACCTAACTTGGCCTCACCTACTCTAGCCTAGCTTAACCTAGCCTAGCCTAGCATAGCCTAGCGTACTCTAACCTACTCTAACCTAGCCTAGCCCACTCTAGCCTACTATACCCTAGCCTACTCTGACCAAGCCAAACTTAGCCTAGCCTACTCTAGCATAGCCTAGCCTAGCCTAGGCTAGCTTACTCTAACCTAACCTACTCTAGCCTAACATAGCCCAACCTACTCGAGCTTGGAATAACCTAGCTTAACCTAAACTAACCTACCCTACTATAGCCTACTCTAGCCTACCCTAGCCTACCCTATCCTAGCAGAATCCACCCTAACCTAACCTAAATTAGCCTAGCCTAACCTATCTTAGCGTAACGTAACCTAACCTAACCTAAATTAGCCTAGCCCAACCTAGCCTAGCCTAAGCTTACCATAACCTAACCTTGCCTAGCCTAACCTAGCCTAACTTCTCTTAGCCTAGCCTAACCTAACCTAACCTCCCCTTGCCTAGCCTAACCTACCTTAGTGTATCCTAGTGTAGCCTAGCCTACTCTAGCTTACCTTAGTCTACTCTATATTAGCATAGCCTAGCCTACTCTAGCTTAACTTACCCTACTATAGAGTAAGTAGCCTATCCTATTTTTGGATAGACCACACCCTAGCATAAAGTTATTCTATCTTTGTGTAGCCTAGTCTAATTTAGTGTATCCTAGCCCACTCTAGGTGAGCCTTCCCTAGTCTAACACAATCTAGGTTTCTAAGAATTTATATATATACATGTTGTAGTTGAAAATTTTAATAAAATATATATATTCAAAGGAAATCTTAAAAAGCATTTATAGTATAATTTAATTTTATCATAAATATTTAAATATAAGAACATTATCACTTTATTTAATTTCAAACTTTTCTCTTTGCACATTGTGTTATTTTAATTAAAAAATATATCATACTACGTCATACCAATAGTAAATATAGTGCCAAACTTAGATAACAAATTAAATATTTAAATTTGAAAATCATTTTAAAATTTAAATTAAACTAAACACAATATTAATAAAGGGATCACTCAAAACAAATTAAATGCTATTAATAAAAATTTATTTAAAATAAATTAAATGTATGAATATACAATTTAAAATATATTGAATTTAACCAAAGTACTAATGAAAATCAAGATGTAACATAAATTATAAGATATAAATAAAAAACATATTTTTAAGTAAAAAGTATATTTGTAAAATGTAAAAATATAATTTAACATTATTTAGAGAAATCCAATAATCTAAAAATTTAAATGTAGCATAAGTTATAAGATATAAATAAAAACATATTTGTAAAATGTAAAAATATAATTGAAAAGTATTTAGAGAAATATAATAATCTAAAACAATTTTTTGAGAGGAATTATTTTTTTATTGGATGGCCCATCCAAAACTGATTTTGAGAGCCACGGGTTAAGTCCACTGTATTTTTAATTGAGAAAAAGAATTCACAAACAGATAAATGTGAAAGTAAGAAACCAATTTAAATAAAACCACAAACCTTCACAAAAATAAACTAAGTCAATGAATAAATGTAATGATCTAAACTCAGTCGAACACTAATTGGATCCATAAAACTACGATAATAAATTAAGCCCAGCTAAAGGAATCAGTAAAAACTATTGTGGTTTTAACTCATTATATATTTAAATATATTAACATAAAGAAAACTTAAATGAACACATTAAGTTTCAAGGACTCATTATATAGTTAAATATATTAACATAAAGAAAACTGAAATGAACACATTAAGTTTCCTTGAAGAGCAAAGATTAGAGGATAGATAGAAACTACATCTATAACTGGTTAAAGAAAAGTGCGTTTAAAATATTCAACTTTAAATACCGAGAACATTAATTGAAAATACCCTATACTTTATTCTTCTTGTGGTTTGACATAGTGTTTAAGAGAAAACTGGGAAAAATAATTAATAAATAGAATCTAATTATTCTATTTACTAATTTAATTTTACAATTTGTGTAGGGATTCTAGGGAGAAGACTATATTTACTATTTTATTAATTTATAAATATTCTAAATCTGAGAAGACTATATTTACTATTTTATTAATTTATAAATATTCTAAATCTGATTTGAAAAGCAATGGAAAATCAAGGAATAGTCAAGTTAGAGATAATGTATGAATCAAAAGCCAGAAGAAACTTAAAAAAACATAAAAACACAAAAGTCAGTATGCAAAAAGATTAGATGGAAAAAACATAAAAACAAAAAAGTCAGTATGCAAAAAGATTAGATGGGGCGAATTATTCATTATTTTTAAGCAGATTGACTCATAATCCCTTCCATGCCTAGTTATATCCAGCACGTCTTTGCAAATCACTCGCTATTTTTTTCTGAATAGTTAGGAATATTTTGTTGAAATTTGTGCGGTATAAAATTCCACGGTTGATAGTTAGAAACTTACTAAAAACTCAGGAATATTAGGAAAGAAACCTACCTGCAGGTGGGCTGAACCAGGTTTACTGAGCGTCGTCTTATTTCGACGCAAATCAGTTGAATCAGTTATTCTTGATCTGAACCAGGTTTACTGGGCGTCGTGTTATTTCCAGGCGAATCACGTATTCTTGATCACTACCAGAACTTGAGATGAACCATGTTTAGTGGGCTTCGTGTATTCCAGGCGGTTGAGTGAGAACTAGGTATTCTTCACAGAACAATCAAAATTAAAAAGTCAGGAACACCCCAAAAAGGACACACTTTAAATAATACAGTGTAGGGTTAAAAGATCGAGAGCGACATAGAAAGAACAAGGTCGTGCTTATGAGATGACTTGAGACCATGAACAAAATTTACATCAACGAGCATCAAATTAAGATTTTAATACCGGCAAATGATAGCTGTAATTTAGTGAAATTAATGTCAACCCATTAGGATTTATGGTTCCAAATGGCAAATTAATTATTAGAACCCTTACAATACTAATAATTACTATTACTATGGGTGGTTTCTGTCTACTACAATGCCAATAATTAAAACTCTTCCAATTTTCCAAAATCTGAATCTCAAACAATTAATAAATAAAAATTATTAAACCATGAAGCAACCCCTACTCTGTAACCATACCTGATTGTCAATTCCATGCCAGGCGAAAACGTGTATTCTAGTAATCTAAAATTTAAAAGTATTCACATCTATCTTCTGCGCCACCTTCTGCCCCAAAAATAAAATCACACAGCCAAAAGCTGAAAACAGAGAGAAAAAATGTGCTTCAGGTTCTGCAACAAAAATAAAATCCGGCAGACAAGCAATGAAGCGCATGGGGAAAAAAAAATGAAAAACATCAAAGAAATGAACGGAAAGCATCCCACCATAACAGAAACACCCCCAAAATAAACCAGCATGCTAAGCAAACAAACATCCATAAAGAAACAATTCTATGCAATGCAGTGCAGAGTAGGGAACAACAAGAGGAGAGTGGGTACTCTGCGTGTGAGAATGTGTTTATATCGTCTGCCTTTGAAACGGTTAGAAATAGCTTTTGAAACGGTTAAAAAGAAAGGTAAAAATCAAAATGATAATACAAATGGTCCAGCTCGGAAGGACATTTCGTTCAAGTGAATAGCACAAGAAAATGCAAAAGTAATTCAGGGGCTCTATCAACGGCTAATTTGCAGCAACAATGCGACATCATTTCTAGCCGTTTGGTGCCCATCATTTCTAGACGTTTGGGGAGATGGTGCCACCTCATTTTGAGCGGGTTGGATTAACTTCACCATTAAAAATAACGTAATATGCCAATTTCAAATAACGTAATATGCCAATTTCTAAAGAATGTAACATGCCAATTTCTCTTGGTTGACTTATTTCATAATATTTTTAGGCTTGGTTGACTTAGTTGACTTAAGTATTAATATTTAAATTGTAATTTAATTTAATAAAATCTAATATAAATTGACCATAACATCATGAATGAATTTGAATTTCTCTAAGCAGTACTATTCAATTAACATTGTATTTTAATTAATCATTTTTTATAATTAGTTGCATGTTGATGCTTTATGAAGATGGAATTCTAAATGTTTGTGTTTTTATTTTATGTAATGTATGTGTTTGTTTGTTTATGCTCTTGTTTGTGTATAAAATTTAGAACACGAGAAAAGATTTCATTAGAATATGCCATATGGATGGTCATTTCCCAAATTGTTAGAATATGTTCTATCCATGGTCATTGCCTAGATTGTCTATTGACTTCATACAAGTCACACTTGTGATGATTTTTCAAAGTAAAAATATAATATCCAAGAACTACACTTCCAATTAATTGAATGTGTATTAAACTATATATGTTAAAATTAGGATTTAGTTTAACAAAATTTCATTTATTTTTGCAAATGACCATGGATTTTTTTTGTAAGTATCATTATTTTTTTTTGCTCGGTAAAAAGACTAAGTTTCTATTATATATACAAGGTTGAAAATTACATGCACTTTAGCGTTAAATGACATGGATTCCATGGCCGCCGAGATGCCATGGTGCAGGCAGGGTTGCTCAAAAAACTCCCACGCAGGGGGACCTGAAGACCTTGAAACTTCATGACGACCTGTAGGTTCGAGGGAGAGAACCCGGGACAGCAACCATACAGGCCTCAGACCCAAAATTCGACTCACCCGCGCAGGGGCACACAAACGCGCTTACAAACTCCCATACAGACTCCCATACAGACTCCCAAACAGACGCGCAAACAGACTCCCACTTTATCGCCATTACAAAAGAGACTGAGACACAAAATGACTTTAAACCAGAGCGAGTAGATACCCAAACGGGACATATCATAAAGAAGCAGGAGCAGGACCTGAGAGGGGAGATGAGCGCCAATTCAAGGGCGCGCTTGCACTGGTAGCTCATCCGCCGACAGCTTTTCTTCCACAATCTCGCACCATCCAAGCCCTTCCGGAATGCCCTCCCACATTGCAGCCCATTTGGCCGCGTCGCGGGCTCTTGCTGCCTGGGATGAGGAAGGGCTTTCCCTGATAGCCGGTCCTGAGGTGGTGGCTTCAATTGCAGGAGGAGGCAGTGGTAATTCAGGACCAGGAGGAGGCAGTGGCAATTCAGGACCAGGAGCGTCGGAGGGAGGAGCTTCCCCTGCAGAAGGGGAACCATTACCGTCAGCTTCAAGGGTGCTGGTGAAGAGCACAGAGATGTGCGCGCTGACCCCCTGGGCAGCTCCCAGCCTCCCCAGGGTGAAGACCACCGACCCGAAAGCAGGAAGTGCAGGACCTTCAATGCTCGCCCCGCTAACCTCCACGACGTGCTCGGCCAGGAGTGGAGCCACCCCAGCGCGACGGTGGCAGAAGTGGCAGCAGCAGTGGTGATGCTCCCTGCTGGCCTGCCCACGACCGCGTGCTCTGTTTGAGCCTCTGCCTCTTCGACAGGGCTGTCTATGGCGGAGCCGAGCCATGTCGAGTTCGTCCACCTCTTATCCAGGGAATTGGACCTCCACCACTTTCCCTTCTTCCACCTCGTTCTGCCACCCTCCTTCTTCCCAAGTCTCCCTTCGCAGTTCTGTAAATGGGCTCCTGAGTACTGTGGGCAAATCCAGGTTGAAGGTGACCAGAGGTGGCGGACTACCCAGCCAGCACCAGGCGTGCCCCCACCGACTAACACCAGGAGTCCAGACCCCCAACCAGCTATGCAAATCGCAGAACAACTGCCTGGAGCCGACCTCGACCGGGGATAAATACCCATCGCCATTCCAGAGCTTTCCCTCGGCTCTCGCCTCACTGTCAACCATGGCAGCATTAACTGCCCAGAGCTACCACCCCGCCTTGAATGCGAGTTGACGGCGGACAAGCTTGGGCAGTTATACTGCATGGGGGATGGCATGTGCCTTCACGTGGGGGCCAGGTAGCTCTCCCATCCTCTGCTCCGTGGCACCCGCATCCGGGGTTGTAAGTATCATTATTGAATGCATATTTGAGAATCAAATTATTTTATAAGTATTTATAATTAGTTACAAATGGGTGTTTCATGATGATATGATTTAAATGTTTGTGTTTTTATTTTATGTAATGTATTTACTTGTTTGTCTTTGCTCTTGTTTGTGTTTCTGTGTCTATGAATTCCAAAACATGCAAAAAACTTTCATTATAATACACCATATGGAAGGTGGCTAAACAAATTGTCAATAAACTTGATACAAATAACTTATATGATGATTTCAAGAATGCATAGTATCCAATACAAGAGATACACTTCAAATGAATTGAATGCTTGCATTAACCTATCCATGTTCAATTTAATAAAATTTCACGTATTTTGATAATTGACCATGACACCATGAATGACAAAGTTTTTTTTTTGTCACCACCACTATACTATTCAATGTGTATATTTTTTTTCCTCACGAAAAATCTTACGTGTTGTAGATGTTGGCAATGCATTCAATCATGGCAATCAAAACTGGTGATGAGAGAGACCAAAATCTAACATCAAAATAGTGGTAAACATGTCACCCTTTTCTCAATTTCTTCTATTTAACCTTACGCTATTCTCCCTTGTAAGGAATGGTCGTTAAAAGTGCTAGCTCGGTCCCTTCATTCATTCTTCGATCTTCCTTAACTGAATCGGAAATTTCATATACATGATGACATTTTAAGCCCCCTGTCTCCATTGCAACAGGGATCATCTCCTACCTCAGTGTGTGTGCTCAAGTTCCTAAAAATTCATGATTAACGCTCCCTTTTCTATGTTTCCTTGTGGATTTTAAGCTTCTTCATTGCTAGGAGGACCCATTTCTTCATCATCCTCTTCTTCGTTAGGTAAGTGTTGTGGAAATATCGATCCCTTGTGTTATTTTCCTATTTTTTTCTTCCTTTTAGGCGCTTTCTTGGCATCATGACATGAATTTTGTAGATGTCTCATTTTTCAGCATATTCAGCATCTAAATGTTGTGTTCTAAAAATCTAGGAACTGTGTCGAGTAATGATTATTATGTGTTAAGATAATATGATCAGACAATGATTAGTTGATGTCTATCTCCATACATTTTTGTGATTGTGTATATTTTTTTCTCAAATATTTGTGTATGTTTCTTTATGTATCACCTTGATATTTTCCCAATGGCTTCTAGTACTTTATGGATCTAGAAATATAAGTTACATTATGCAATCTAACCAAAACGGACATTCTAGATACTACCATTGTACTTGCATCGAAATCTGGGAGCCAAGGTGTGACAAAAAGTGTCGCAGAGCCCCAGAACCATGGAACCTTTTGCAATATATATTCATAACCCTCTCACGATGAAAATTTTACTATGAAAAATACCCTGGAGTAAAGTTGAATCTCAGAATTTATTGTCCAATTTGTGAATATCTAATGGAACAGATCCATTAGTTTTGGCCAAAAGTTGTTGAATCTTCATAATAGTGCTTGAGATTCATATTTTTTGCATATATTATTGTGTTTTGAATGGATTCATAGGCTACCATAGTTCCCAAATCTGGAGCCCGCACTTAACAGTCATGAATATATTCAGTTGAATCAAGGGATAAGTGTGAAGTTACAAAGAGTGAGAGGGATTGTCGCGGTAGTATTGAATTCATAAGCAATGGAAAAACGACCAAACACACCCACTATGATGGACAAAAATTTTGATTCAGAAAAATACGAAGTAGACTCTCCATATCTAACACTACTCCTTGATTTCGACAACCTATTGTGCTCGGGGGATTGAGAATTTCTAGATCCGGGATATTTAACAATAGATCTATGAAATGAAGCATTCAAGGTGGAATATTCACTTCTATAGCTAGATTTTTTCCTTCAAATCTGACCATTATTTCTCTTCTGACGAAGAGAAGACATGGATAAGATCTATGCTCTAGAGTCGCCTTAATCCTTCACAGATCCATTTCCAACTTGTGAGCGTGATGCCCTTTGCTTCCTTCTATGCCATCGCGTATGTAAGGGGTGAGAAAATACTCTGTGTCTATGATATGGTAAATGATATTGTCGATAGCCCAGATTCTCTGTCTTCAACCCCGCACAGGAGACCAAAACCAGTATTCAAACCACTAAAAAGCTCCATTATCAGACCCGTGTGTAGTGAGATCATTCCCTAGAAATGAAACAGAAGATTGATCCAATGTCTGAAGGAACTCGACTGCATAAGGAAAGCGGAAAGACTGAGAAACCCTAGCCATCACACCGATCTCGTCCTCTTGACATAGTTACCCTATCAACCTTTAATTTGATTTCTTAATTAATATATTCTTATCTTACATTATAATCAATTTTTTATTTAATTTAATAAATGTAAGATCATAATTAGTATATTAGTTAATTAATTTTTTATGGTACAAAATGGGTGGAGTTTATAACTTGTTAAATTTATTTAGTATAAAATCAAAATTTCACAAATATTTTTAGTCAATAATTGTATAGATATAAATGACCGTGACAATAACACAAGTAACAATGTCTGTGGGTTTTCCCTATAAGAATCATCGCCAATTCTTGTATGATTGAAAATCACAAGTTTTTATGATTTCTTTTAATCAATATATATTTTTCAACAATACAAATAATCACAACATCAAAGGTGACTATGACCATGGATTCTTTTGTAACGCAAATCATTCAATGTAAAATTAAAAAGATTGCAAATGGCCCTCATCTTTATGATAAATACAAAGAAAATAAAAATAAAATTTACAAATTGATGTTTTATGATGATATAATTTTAAATGTATGTGGTTTTACTTTGAGCTATGTATTTATTTGTTGTGCTTTTGTTTGTGTGTGGTTGTTTGTTGTGTATAATATTTTTACACATATGTAATGTCATAAAATACTTTTATAATGAGCATAATTTGTATATTAACTTATATATCTTTAAATTGCTGTTTAATTTAATTGATATGATTTTTATAATTAGTTACAAGTTATGTTTTATGATGAATTTTAAATGTTTGTGTTTTCATTTTATGCAATGTATTCCTTTATTTATTTATGATGTTGTTTGTGTATAATTTTAGCACACAAGAAAGGAAGGTCATTGCCCAAATTCTCTATTGACATAATACAAATCACCTTTATGATGATTTTACACACATAAAATATAATATGCAAGAATTACAGTTCCAATTAATTAAATGTGTATTAAACTATATCTGTTCAAATTACGATTTAGTTTAACGAAATTCCATTTATTTTTACAAATGGCCATAACATCATGAATGGCTATGGATTTTTTTGTAAGTATCATTATTCAATACATCTTTGAGAATCAAATTATTTTATAAATATGTTTAATCAATATCTATAAGTAGTTACAAATCCATGTTTTATGATGGTACAATTTTAAATATTTGTGTTTTTATTTTATGTAACATACTCGTTTGTTTGTTTGTGTGTGTATCTCTATAAGAGTTCATTTATTTTGGTAAATGAACATGACATCATGAATGACAATGTATTCTTTTTTGTAACCACCACTCTTCAATGTGCATATTTGAAAATCAAAATTGTTAATTCATATATTCTTATAATTAATTACGATTTTATGTTTTATGATATAATTTGAAATGTTTGTGATTCTATTTTTTTGTGTGTATGTGGTTGTGTTTTGCATATTTTATAAGTATTTTTAATCAATATATATTTAGAATTAGTGACAAATCCATGTTTTATGATGGAAAGGAATGTGTTGGAATATTCATGGTAATATTGAAATATCAATGTTAAGATTTCTGAACCCATGGAATATGTTAGAATATCCATTAAATAGTGGTGGTTACAAAAAGGAATAAATTGTCATTGAGGATGTCATGGTAATTTACCAAAATAAGTGAACTTTTATTAAATTTAAGATAGATAACTTATGCAAGAATTCAATTCATTTGAAGTGTAATTCTTTCATTGGATACTATGCATGCTTAAAATCAGCATAGAAGTTATTTGTATAAAGTTATACTAATTGTTTTTTTTTTTTGTTGACGAATTTATAGAGATACAAGCACAAACAATCAAATGATTACTTAAAGTAAAAACAAAAATATTTAAAATGCTACCATCATAAAACATGGATTTGTAACTAATTATCAATATATATTGATTAAAAATCCTTATAAAATAATTTGATTCTCAATGATGGATTGAATAATGATATTTACAAAAAAAACCTATATCCATTCATGATGTTATGGTCATTTGCAAAAATAAATTGAATTTTATTAAACTGAATGTTAATTTAAAAATAGCCACCACTCTATAACCATCACTCTATCGAAAAATTC
>APFE030934930.1:0-14225 GCA_000404065.3 Pinus taeda | reverse complement strand
ATCAAAGAATTGTTCATTTATGTAATGTAAAGGAGGTTGCCCCCTCGAAGAGGCTGAATTTTAAGGCGTTGATCTATCTTTTCTATCTTTTTCTTAAGCTGGTTTCATAACAGACCCATTAAAAATAATTAATTGTTCTAATAAAACTGTCTCAGGGTGAAATTTCCCAAAACGTTTTCTGGGTTCTTTGGAATACATGTGCCCAAGCTTCCCTGGAAAATTTGAGACTTAGCGCACATCCAATGCTACCAGAAATCAACAGAGAATTATTTTGCTATTTAATCTTTATTGATCTAACAACTTGATCTTAAGTGTATAGAGATCTATTTCATATTCAGATCTTGGGCGTGAGGGGAAGTCTTCGGTTGGACGAACCAATTCCCAAGATACAAGATCTGAAGAGCCTACTTGATTGAATTTCCAAGACTTATCTAATGAACAATTTTTAACAGGGCTTCTAGGCTAATGCTATATCTAAATTTATTTATTTATCAACTCATTTATCTACTGCACTTTAAATGATAGATCTACTAGTGAGCTTTTATTTATTAATCAAGGATTGGAGTTGGACTCATAATCCTTTGATCTAGCAATTGCAATTTTGTAAATAGATTTTTTTGTAAATATTTTCTTCTAACCCTTGTTTATCCATCTTGTATATATATCGATTGGGGTTTTCATGAGTTTTCTCTTGCAGATCTGAAGAGACGTCTAGGGTTTCATTTTTTATTTTTGTTCACAGGTTGATCTAAATCAAGCACCAAAGGGGATTTGAATTGTGGAGGGCTTAACCCTCACCTAACCTATATGACTAAGGTTTGGGTGCTCAAAATTTCATTTTCTTGAGGCTCGTCTACCCTTTTTTATTTCTCTTCAGAACCACAGGATTTAGACCACTCCTAGGAATCGATCAAAATTTTTGTGGTTTCATTTCATCAGCAAAATTTCTTTCAAGAGAGCTGCAAGGGTCTTAATTTAAAATTTTATAAATAAATCTTCAAGTTATTTCTCCATTTTTTTATTGAAATTTTGTGTTGGGTTTTAATTTTGCAGGCTCATATACCTTGTTTGTGGTTCAGATCTTGATCATCTGTCCTCCATTGGCGAGCCTCTAGACTTTTGAGCCAACTCTAGCCTAGTTGCAGGCCTATTTGGGCTTGTTTTGTCATTTGATTTTAAAATCTAACCTTTAAATTTTTTGCAGAAAGGATCCGAAGTTTTCTGAAGGGTTTTATATAATTTTTTTTAGAAGCAATTCATCATTTCTAAACCCAGATTTATTCTACAAATTTTTGGGCTTGGCCGCAGGGTTTTAGAGGCCAATTTATCTTGGCCACAAGTCCAGAAAGGCTTAGAATTTTTGTCATTCATCTACAAATACTAACCCAGATTTGTTGCAGATATTAATCACAAATTTTGAAGGGTTTCATCATATCTTTTAAGGCAAAAATTTGTCAAAAAATTGGATCTGGAGGTTAGTCTTGATTTGTTAAATTTTAGGGGCTAGCTGCAAGGCCTTTTGAAGCCTCCTTCCTCCTAGCCGTGAGCTTGAAGAGGCTGCATACCCTTCTGATCTGAAAGAGAATTATTTGGAGGGTTTTCATATAAATTTGAAAGAGTTTAAGGCCGGAGAACCCTTATAATTATCACATAAATTTTATCATAAATTTTCCTAGCCTTTTTCCTTGCTGGCCGAGGGCATCTTCATTATCTGGTCTGAATGCATTTGAGGGCTAATCTTGTTGTTTGCAGAGAAGGTCTCATCAAATTTTGAGCTATCACCTAGGGCTTGAATTCAAGAAATTTTAAAGCTCATCTCCCCTCTGGCTGTGAGCAATTTTGATCACTGGAGCAAGCAATTTTAAGGTTTGATCTTATTGTTTTGCAGGAGAATCCATCACTGAAGATTTAGTCCTTCCTAAGTGCAGAAATCAAGCATTGTTCTCTGAGTTTTGGATTGAGGAATTTGCTGCTCCTAGATCACTTAGCCCATGAGCGCTTGTTGACTGTCATTCATCTCTTTGGAGGCAGTGATCTTAAGAGGGTTTGATCCCTTGTTTTGAGAGGTTTCTAATTATATTTGTAGATCAATATTGTAAGCTCAAGGGGAAACTTGTTATTGTTTTTCTCTTATCATTGTGGGTCTCCTTGGGTTGCAGAAGAGTCCTCCTTCCTTGTCTTAAAGGGCCTCTTACACTTGTCACCCCATAACAATAAAAGATCATTTGTTGTTTTGAGGGAGCTTGGAATCTCATTCCAAGCCATCCTTTCTCCTGATTTAAAAGGGAGAATTTACTAACATTCTAACTCACTTAGAGTAGATCTAACTGCTAATTCTCTTCTTGCTAACTTGGTACATTGCATCTTGCATTACTAGTCCCATTGCATCATAGGTCTGATTTTTGACTTGCATTTCTGATTTTTCTACTTGATCTAAGCGCATTTGAAGTATTTCTTGTCTATTGCCTCATTTGCAATTGTGGATCTAAGTAGTGTTTTCTAACTTCTTGTTAGCAATCTCATTTGCCATTTATCAAATGTGACTTCATCGAACATTCTTTACTTATTTGAATTTACTGTCTAATATAATTGAAGATCATATTAACCAACATCTTTAACTAAAGGCACTTGAGTTGTTAATCATTTAACTCTTTTTATTATTACTGCTCCTGTTTCGCTGATAACTCTTACATGCTTCATTGGTCATTGGTGCAATTCAATCTTGTGCTCTAAAATGCTTATCATCATATCGTGAATTAGTATTTCTTTCCTTGAAGCATTGTGTTGTTTACTGTATCTCAGTGAAGCATTTGTATCTTCATTTGCATCTTAGTTTTAGATTTACATTCCTAAAATTTACCTCCAATCATAAGCTTGGTTGATAGAGAGTTAGGACCACCTTCTTCATATCCAATTTGAGAAGTTTGACCCTTACTCAACAGTTAAAACAAGTGACCTTGCAGTTCTCTTGTGGGAAATCACTTGTAGGAAAGAAGGCACTTGGGTCGTTAGAACTCCTGGGTAGGTATCGTTAATGAGGCCTTAGCCTCCTTCCCCAACAGTTCTTTCTAAAACCTTGTTTAAGACTTGCTTCAAAACAATTGAGGAGAAGGATTTCATCTAGATTAGGCATCTTAACTAAAATCAACCAAGATTCTTGCATTCCACATAAGTAGATCTTGCATCTCATTCAACTCTCAATTGGTTATTGTAGCTAGAATTGTGGAACAGCTTTCACTTGCAAGCTTTATTTCTCATTCTTGTACTTATTACTTCTATGCTTATTGTATCTTGAATACTATATCATTGTTAAGCATCTCTTGTACTTGAAGTACAAGTTTATATTTTCTTGCAAGTCATATTTCAAGTCTTATTGCTCATATTCTAGTTTCCTGTAATCAATTGGTTTCTTGTACTAACATCTTGTTTTGCGACACTGCTTATCTTGTGACTTGAAATCTTATTTCATTGTGCAAGTGATATAATCTTTATTGAGCATTGTTATAAGGCACTGGTCTTCATCTATTTATCTTGCTATTTGCCATATTAATCTAATTGGAATCAATCTTGTTAAACATATACATTGCTCATTAATAATTTCACTTGCTAATTAATCTTAAATCAAGTTACTTAAACAGGTAGTTTCCTTGCCCATAGTCTCCTAGAACTTCTTGTTTCAACAAGTTTCCCTTTACTAACCATCTTTAGGGACTACCCCCCTTAGCTTGTCTAGGAGAGAACTTAAACAAAGTGAATAGGGAATAGGTGACAGCCCCTACTCTGAGGGTTGCGCCTCTAAAATTACACCTGGTGGGATTGGGATTTTGCGCACATTGAGGTGTAAATTTTAGGCGACAATGTACTGGAAATGCATTTTGTTGGGGACAGATGGACTATTTGGCAGGAAGGTAGGGCTTTGTTGTATGCCATCCACCTGACAGACATTTCTTTCTTATGGAACCAACGTTGTTGGGGGACTTTCATGAGGTGAATACTTTGTTCAACTTGGAAGAACTTGTTATTTTCTTTAGATCATATTTAGCTATTCAGCTCTCAGCCAATAATGTTATTTTTAGAAAAGATGTAGACAGTCTTCAGATTGTGAAAAAAGAAGACATGCTAGCTATCCTTGGCTATATAAGAAGGGGTCTCTTCTCTGAGTACTCTCCGGCACCTAGTTGTAATTATTCTAATGTATATGTATCTTGATTCATAATAATAATATATGCAACATTTTCCCAAAGGAGAACAAGAATAAAAAAGAAAGAAAAAAAGTTCATAATTTCTTTACCTTTAGGAAAAAAATAACAAAATTGCTAAACTCAATTTTTTTGTACCTTTAGCACGATAGGAACTAGAACATAGAAAGAAAACAGTGCAACAGCATATCCAAGAAATGGTAAAATCTGCATCAGAAAAGAATTGTCAGGGTTCTCCATGCTCTGTTGGTCATTAAATAATAAAGAAGTATATTAACATATTGTAAAATCAAACTTAGGTCCCAACAATACTGCACAACAATGATTTATGCAACCAACATGTGATATATTTAAATCGAATATGCTTGTTTATGTTTTACTTTCAGTATAAGATTCATAAATATAGGTTTTCCCTTTGAATTTAGTCTTTAGGATGTCTTTCTTAAATTCTAGCAACTCAAGTGATGTTTCTATTAAACTGCTATCACATATGTTGGCCTTAAATTTAGATAAAAGGGAAAGAAAATAAATAAACAAGATTACAATGTTATGAGCTCAACTGCTTTGGAATCTAGGAACTACACTAATAGAAAACTGATATTATTGTAACAACATGCCTGGGACAGCCAGGTATGCTATGTGTTGACCACTACGTGTCAACGACCCATAGCAGTACACACCCTTTTTTTCCCAAAAGGGATAGCGCCTGATCGACGTGTCTGTGTCGTTCGACTATCATCATCAGCCTGATCATGTTATGTTGTAAACCCTTTCTGCATATGTAAATTGTAAATAATCTCAACAGATCCATGTCGTATATGTAATTGCCTAGGTAAACCAACATTTTTTTGCGTCGTTGCCGGGGATATTTTATTCTCGGCGTTTCAATGACTTTTCATTTCTCATCTTTTCATTTGGGCCGGCAACGGCAACATTTTTTGGCGCCGTTGTCGGGGACTGATTTATTGGGCCTTGGCTCTTCGACATTCATCTTTCATCTTTCTCATCTCTCATTCGAGACGGCAAAGTCAACACTCCTTGGCATTGCCATCGGGGACAGTTTTTTATGTCCTTGGTTTCTTTGACATCGTTTTAATCATCTCATTTTTTTTTTCCATTCATTAGCCAGTCAAGCGACACTACATTTCCTGGCGTCATTTGATTTTTTCATCGCCCTATCTTTCGTCATCTCATTAATTGTTTCATCTGCACCTTTAGAACCTAGACATTTCGGTTCGTTTCTTGTTTGGGTGGCGACTCCACTTCTTCCATTTATTATTTCTCAGACAAGAAGCCCTCCCTTATATCCTGTTGTTTGTTGCCTTTTGGATCCTAGAGTTCGATTCATGTTCAAGTGGCGACTCCACTTCTTTCATTTTTTACAAGAATTTCTACTAGAAGCTCGCTTCTTGTGGATCTCTTGATTTTCTTGAGCACAGGTCTCTCTCTATCATCCATTTGGTCTCTCATTATTCCTTCAAGAAATTCATCATGTATGATTCATTTACCCCGTTTCATTTTACTGATTTTCTCCATGATATTCTGGAAGTGACCATTCATAAATTGTCTTTGTTCTCGGGTGGTGATTCAATCGTTGTTAGAAAGCATCTATGCAAGTTTACTCATACAATGCCCATATACTGTAGTTCTCCCCAGTATGATCATGAAGATGTCAAAATGCGTCTATTTGCCTTTTCTTTAGAGGGTGATGCTTTGAATTGGTTTAATAATTGTCTTGAAGATTATTTCGCTTCTTTACAAGATATCATCAATGCTTTTAAAAATAGATATGGTTATCAAGGTAGCTCGCGTTGTGCCCTTAAAATTATGTAGCAGAATGAAAGTTATTTTGTGAAGGATCTAGCTGTCGATGAAAGATTTCGATACAATTCTCCATTTCAAAATGTGCCATCCACTTGTACCGTTGCAGATCAAATCCGTGACAATGGGAAAACAGGGACAAGTTGTCAAATCAGTGTTGACAATGAAAGGGAAAATGATAAGCAAATTATAGAAGAACTAATGCGGCTGGTAAAAAGTATGGAGCTTAATCAAGAAAAATTTGTAACTGATTATGTGAAGGATATGAGAACTTTATACACCTACCTGGAAAAACGTGATAAGGAGGTGGAAATCATGAAAATTAAACACTCTGATCAAGTAACCACCATAGTAGAAAAGTGCGCTTAGAATATGGAGGATATGAGGACCGACATGCACAAGGAAATGGAAACCATGAAAGCTAATCATGGCAGAGATATTTATTCTATGCAAAGCAAGTTATTGACAATCA
Organism: Pinus taeda; assembly: GCA_000404065.3. NCBI lineage: Eukaryota > Viridiplantae > Streptophyta > Pinopsida > Pinales > Pinaceae > Pinus > Pinus taeda. The sequence continues at coordinate 7,733 of APFE030934930.1, read as the reverse complement.
TGGAATTCAATCATTCAAATCAAGTGACTGCCATGGAAGCAAGTTATCAGGAAGAAATAAGTGCAATTCAGAACAAGTTGTCAACTATGAGATTCGATTATAATAACCAGTTAGCTACCATGCAAGCAAATCATAAGAAAGAGATAAACTATATGCAAAATTGTTTCATGGGCATGAAAGCAAAGAATGAAAATGTAATAAAAGATGTGGAAGTTGCTCAGATATGTCTTCAGAATAAGTTATTGACCATGGAGGACAACCATGCCAAGGAAGTTAGTGCCATGAAGGTTGAACACTCTAGCTAGATGGATGCCATAACAATACAAGTACAGAAATTTCAGCATCGGTCAGAGGATGAAAGAAACAAGGAGACGTCAACAGATCAGAAGCCTCCTTATCTGCTGCAACAAGCTCCATCTTATTATGAGGAGGTCATTTGTTCCATTGAAAAGTGGTTAATTGAAGGTGACCGGGAGAAAATTGAAATTGATAAGAATCAGGTTGACGCTCACATGGTTAATCCACCAATCATAGAAGATCAAGTTATAACTCATGACACCTATGAGACTGATCCATCATTCCTAACAGAGCAAATAAAAAATGAAGAAAGACATGTCACGCATATCTTACATATTTCATCTAAGAGTTTTAAAGCAGAATGTTCCCAGCATCAGTGATACAGCCTGCCACAAAGAAAAGACGCAAGAGAAAGAGAATGAGAAAGCGATTTGATGCATCAGATGGTCGTGAGAAGCTTGATTTTCGGATAGGAAAAAGTCCTACCATATGCAGGATTGGACATGGCACATCCGAGAAATAGCCGACGGACTTGCCTGAAAGCAGGCAAATGCTCAGTATGCACTATATTGAACACATCTGATGCCATGGGGCATCTTTGTATTGTATTTCTAACCTTATGCCCTATTATTTTAGTATTTCATTTTGTAGTTAGATTTGGTTTTTCATGTGTTAGACTAGTTAATAAATGAAGAGCTTATATCTTTCCTGTGCTTAATGTTATATGATGATTTTTGGATGGACGCTACTTATGTTTTGTTGTGTGTTGCGTGGATGCAGATTTTGGATTCTCACACTCCTCCAATGCAGCAACGTGTCCCCAAGTAGAGCCAGATGTTGACCACTATGTGTCAACAACCCATAGAGTACACCCACTTTTTTTCGCAAAAGGGATAGCCCCTGATCGACGTGTCCATGCCATTCGATTATCATCATCAACCTGATCATGTTATGGTGTAAACCCTTTCTACATATATAAATTGTAAATAATCTCAGCAGATCCATGTCGTATATGTAATTGCCTAGGTAAACCTAATTTTTTGGTGACGATCTACATTCCGGGAGTTTTTTTGTCTCACCGATCGATTCTCGGATGGTCGACAGAGTTTTCCTTCAGCCTTACCCCAAAGACGGAGTGGATTTTATCACTGGGATCTTAGAGGAGTCTTAATGTTCTAAATCGAGTCTATGTAAAAGTGATTTGGGAATAATCTTAACTATTTGGTTAGGTTATTTTATTACAAATTGCTTGATCTACTAGATTATATTTGTGTCGCAGAACTGGGTAGTCTGTGAGGGCCTTTTGCAAATAGGTTTTCTCCCTTGAGATGTAAAAAATGTAAAATTCATGATGTAAAGTGTTTTGAGGGTTAGAAAAATAATTTATCCCCTCATAGGTTAATTAATTAAATTTTCTGGAAAAAAATTAATTAAAATCCTAAGCCATAAATTTAATTAATTATAGGTCCTAGGTAAATTTAAATCTTCCAAAGGCAAAATTCGTGGGCCCTTTAAAAAATAAATTTTAAGAGGTCCAAGAACTAAGGTTAATTAATTATTTTGCTAAATTTTATGCCTTTGGTCCCTAGGCTAAGTTGTAGTAAACGTGGGTCCAAGGTTCGGAACGGAAACAGGGAAATTTGTACGGTACGGCCCGGAAACTCGTTTCCGGCGATACTGGCACGTTTCTCGAAGAGGAAACATGGCCAGTATGGCCGGAAATGAGTTTCCGGGCCGTACATCGAAGTTTCCTCTTGTAACTTGACTTTTTCTTGTATTTTATTTTTTTATTTTTTCGCTTCTAATTTTTTATTGAACGACTCAAATATCCTCTAAATGCTTCTAGATGTCTCTCAAGTTATAAAAAAAAGGATTTTTTTGAGGGCAGCCGAATGTTCAAGCCTATGGCCCTAGTGTTGAAATGCAGTTCATGGTAATGTTAAATTCTTAAAGTAAAAGGATGAACTGAAACTAGTTTATTTTTCATTTTCATCCTTTTACTTAAATTTTTAACATTACTATGAAATGACTCAGGATGTTTGAAAGTGGTTTCGCCCTCATTAGATTTCATATGGAGAAAGTAGAATTTTAGATCTCACTCAAAATCTAGTAGACTTATTTGTTTTTCAGGATTTCAGGATTGGGGAGATTGCAATGTTTCCATTGGATTTTGTCATGTACTAGTGTATGGAACTTGTATTTAATCAAGAGAACCAAGCCCTCTATGAATGGGAGACTCCCAATAATTAAGAGCATGTAGGGTACTAGGGTATGAAACTTGTATTTAATCAAGAGCACTAAGGTCGTTCGACTATGTAGGAAGAGTCTCCCAATCAAGCACAAGACAAGAAATTAGAAATTTCTTGTGGCTGATTTTGGATATTTCCATTTTCATTATGTGATCATTCATGAGTAAATGTGATGTAAATTTAGAAACTTATAGTTTATGCATTGACAATTGACAATTTAATCATAATGTAATAAATTAGAATGTACCATATATGCTTTATGATTGCACATATTTCTTAAATGTTCTAATATATATATCTATATAAATATATATATATTGCGTTTCCCCGTTCCCAAAATTTGGGGGGGTCACATTTCGTACCCATGCCCATTTCGGAAACTCGTACCTGTTTCCCCATTTCGTGCAACTTAGTCCCTAGGGTTAAGTCAAAGTCAAAATTTTGAGGAAATTAATTCAAAAATCTAATTTTTGAATTAATTAAAATGCATTTAATTGAAAAATTCAAAATTTCCTCAATATTTAAAATTTCGACGGATGAAATTAAAAGAAATTTTGATCCTCATCAACGGTCAAAATTACTTTGACAAGGATCACTTGAACTAGTCTTTGGAGGATTTATCTTTAAATAGAAGGTCATTTGTCAGTCAGCCGCATCCAATCTCTAGATCATGTATTAGGCTCTCAAGCTCTCTTGTATACTTTTTTGAATTAATGCGAAATTCTTTGGGGTTTCAACATGCTGTAGTGTTCCTCTTCATGAATTTACGGTAACATTGTTTTAATTTATGCTTAATATTATGTGAAAACTATCAATCAATAGCTCTCTTAGAATAATCTGAATACAGGTATCTTATTCAATTTGTTGGATCTAGGGTAACAATTTTAATTTTGATTGAAGTAGCAAGTATCTCTATTTCTTCAAAATTTTATTGTTGTTCTATTTCTCTACTTGATTTGATGGTTGATCTAGTGTTTGCAGAAGATCTCTCAGGTCCTCATTGAGTGTTTGGGAATAGTTCTTGGTTGGACCAGCCAACTCTCAACACATTTTCTGAAGAGCCCTACTTCATATAAGCCTCAGGATTTATCTAATGATAATCTTTTTTCTGCAGGGAGTTTTTGGGCTAGTACCTCTCTAAAATTTCAAAATCTTTTAAATATTTTATGGAAATTTTGATAGATCTGGCTATTAAGAGCCTTAGATTATCAGATCCAGGAGCGGTGTTGGACTCATACTCCTTAGATCTGATAGATCTATAAATTATTTGTATAGATCTGTAAATCATTTTTGTAGATCTGTTATTTACCTGTGTAGATCTAAAATTTTGTAACATAATTTTGAATTTTAACACTCGGGTTTTTTGGATTTTCTCTATTTTTGTACATATTAAGTATTGGGTTTTTCTCTTTTCACTTGTGCAGAAATAGATCTGAGAAATCAGCCAAGAAAATCTTTAGATTTGAACTAGATCTAAACCCTGAAAAGCAAAATTTGGACTCAAAGATTGTGTGCAGGAATAGATCTGAGAAATCAGCCAAGTAAATCTTCAGATCTGAGCTAGATCTAGAACCTGGAGGGCAAGATCTGAGCTCAAAAATTGTTTGCAAGAATAGATCTGAGAAATCAGTCAATTAAATCTTCAGATCTGAGATTTTTCAAGCAGATCTGGGGGTTTTGAGACAGATCTAGGCCCTGGAGAGCAATATCTTATCCCAAATCCTTTTACAAGGCCAACCATTAAATATTTTGCAATAAATCTAAAGATCTGAAGCAAAATAATTTTTTTCAGAACAAGGGTTTCAAGTTTTGGGGCTCCTAAGCTCAGATCTGCCTTCTCTTAGCCCAACGCTAGTTCTATTGGGCCTAGTGCTAGCTCCCATTGGCCCTAGATTCCCTTGCTCCATTTTTGATTTGAATATTTGATTTTCTGAAACTAATCATTGGTGGGTTTTGCAGAAAAATGGTAAAAATTTGTGTTTCAGAGATTGAAATTTTTTTGGCAACTTGGGCAAGTGATCTTCAAGGCCTAGGGCCTAAGGGTTTGATCTCTAAACCATTTTTTTCTCACTATTTGCTACAACAGTCATATACCTTTCTAATAGTGGTGAAAAACACATCTAAGTGGTTTGAAATTAACTAAAAAATTGCTAAATACATTAATAAGTCATTTATGTTTGATGTGTATCAAGAATTTGGCCTAGATCTACATTTTGGGTTATTGTTATCTCTAAATAATTATGTTTCTTAAGTCTGAAATATAACAGTGGAAAAAATTCATGTGGGTTAGCCTAAAATCAGTTCCTAAGTTGTCTAATACATTAAGGAATTAATTTCTTGAGTTGGGCATTCATCATTAGGCTTATTTCATGTTTTAATTGTTGGTTGTAATAAGTGTATCAGATCTAATATAATTTCGGAAATCACATCATAACAGGATGAAATTTTTTTATAATTCATTAGGGCAAGTTTGGAAAAATTTCGGTAAATTTTTGGCATAAAGATATCATTGATAGCTTATTGTTTTCATTGTCATATTGCTATTGTCATAAAGTTTTTCTTACTTCTGTCCTAAAAATTAATATCTGAAAATTAAGTAATCTGTTATGGAATTGTGATAAAATACATATCCTTTGTTTCATAAACTGAGTATTTTTTTTTAGCATCTGTTGACATTGATATCGAATTGCAAAGTTGTTTTTGTTCTCTTTGAACTAAATTGTATCAAAAAGATTTGAAATAAGTTGGTGTTTTAACTATAGTATCTTCAAGAGTTTATTTTCTAAGTCTTCATCTAAAAAAAGGGCGAGCATTTCATTTGGGTAATTGATGGCTTTTGCAGCATAAGTGTTTTCCAATTCTCGAGTCTAAATTCATTTCATCTTCAGGTGCATTTGCATATAAGTTACCTTTGCATAGATAAAATTTACTTCCAAGCATAAACTTGGTCGATAGACAGATAGATCTCCATCCGTCTTTTCTTGATAAGCTTGTTTTAATAGTACTTAAAACAGTGACCTTGTAGTCGTCAGAGCTACAGTTCTCTGCAGCGTCGGAGGCACCGGGTATGTTAGAATTCCAGGAGAGGTATCGTTAATCACATCTTAGTGTGCTTCTCCTGATTTTCTCTCTGCCAACTACTACGTAATCAAGCTCAATACAGAAAGGATTGAAGGGTTCACATTTAAATAGGCATTTAACTAAAATTAACCAAGACTCTTGCATCTTACATTAGTTTTAGGATCTGCATTTCATATAAAATAGTCATTCATCTAAGCAGCAGTTGCTAATCAATTACTTGGTCTTAATTTCCCTAGCAAAATCATTGACTGCATAAAGCACTGGTATCAATCACTTAAAATCTAATTAAATCCTATAAGTCTTGCTAAATCTTAATCAAATATTTGATCGCTTCATTGTGTCTCCCGAACTGGTTGGTTCCCAACTAGTTCTTCTTCATTCCACTTTTCCATAAGGTCTACCCCCCTTAGCCTGTTGTAGAGAGACAACTTAAACGGAGAGATTGGGGTCAGGGTGACAGCCCCCTATCTGAGCCGTTGTCGCGGTGCCTAGACATTCTGTGCAACAACACTATGCTAACAACAGTAAATATGACAAATTAGCATACCAGCGATCCTACTATAATAAGAGTGATGTTGCTAATTAATCTGCTATCACAAATATTGGCCTTCAATATAGATAACAAGGGAAAGAAAATAAAGAAGATGGCATTGTTATGAGCTTGACTATTATGGACTCTAGAAACTGCACTATTGGAAGAGTGATATTATTGTAACAACAAACCCAACACAAACAAGCATGCTATGGTAATAGTTACCCACCACAATGGGTAATCCCATAGGAGAAAACTTTTCTCCTACATTTGATAGCCAACATCCCATGACATTCACTTCTTGATGATATGCCCCCACCATCTACATCAGCCATGCACCTCTCACCATCCAACATTCCTCTTAACTGAAGGTGGGTTGCTACTCAAGTACTTTGATCATTTTGCAAGTCGATGCTTATACTTGATGATTTGGCCATTTGGTATGTGTTACCCACGAAAATGGTTAACCCCACAGGAGAAAACTTTTCTCCTACATTGGACAAGTAGCTAGATAGACAACCAGCAAGCAACCCCTGATATTCTCTTCCTGATGATGATACGCCATATGTCTTTGCCATTTGCACCAACCACATACCTCTCGCCACCTAGCATTTCCTCTTGGATGAAGGTGGGTTGGTGTTTGAAAGGTACTTTGATCATTTTGCAATTGCGTGCCTATACTTGTTTTTTTTTGGGCATTTAATATGGATAAAAGGATGATCTAGAAGATTGACCAATCTTGGTTGTAAATCTGTTCTCTCACCTTACCAGGGGGGTTAATCCTTAGCCCTACTCCAATGGCACTTTCCTTAAGGCCTTAGGGTTATGGGAGGGGCACTACTCTAATGACCTGGATTAAGATAGCGTGTTCATCTTCCCCTATATCATACTTGACACTTTCCAAGCCACATTACAAGCCCATTATACCAACTCCATTTTTCAGGACTAACTTGTCATTCGTTCATTGGGATTTGGCACCTTGTCATGTCCCTTCTCAAAAGAATTAGTCACGGGGTGTAGAAAAACAATTTTGGCAGCATTTTGTTAAAATTGGCAACCAGGGCAAAACTTCATGTGGGTCATCTTATTCATGGCTGATAATATTTTTATTAGATTCCTCTCGTCGAGAGGTGTAGGATTGATATAAAGATCATCCGATTCCGATAAGTATTCATGGAGATATGAATTTATTTTGATTATGGAATTATTATCAAGCCGACCTACAACTCATGTAGGCTCAGAAGCCCAACAGTCGCATCTATTCACCCACCAACGTTTTGTATAAATATAAGAGGAATTTTCCTCATTTGGACTCACTCATCTCATCACATCTCTCTCTCTCTACTGCGCAGATATGAGTCTCTTCTCTACTACACTAAAATGGGCCTCTCTCTCTCACACAAGTGAAGCCGGAAGCTGCTGAATTTGAAGCTGCAACTACAGAAGTAAAGATTGAATTGCGAGGCCTAGAAGATCTCCTCTTTGGAACTGCGTTGTAGGTTCATCTGAACCTCCTCTGAAAGTCGCAACTTTTGGTGGTGGAATGAAGTCAATCCAATGAACGGTTTGCAAGA
>APFE030934929.1:32468-49732 GCA_000404065.3 Pinus taeda | reverse complement strand
TTATCTTCTGATGCTTCTAGTTTGCGCACCAATTCTGGAGTCCACACAATCGATTTGTTGAGCCTACACCTTCCCTCATTGTCTGCTAGCTTCGCGGTCCACTCATACAACTCAAAGGGGAAGGATGCAAAAAAAAATTCATGGATTTCCATATATAAGTAGCGCTCTAACCACTGTTCCTTTGATACTCGTGGATTCATTTTTTCCTGCGCCACAAACTCGTGAATCTTTCTGTCCAACCACCCTTTAATTTCTTTCTTCATCGGATTCCAATGACATGACATCAGACATCCCCCATGTAGATCCCGGTCCTGGCAATGGAACCATTTGTTGGCTTTTTGGGGTTTGAGCCAGGTTCAGAGGTGATTTAACCAAACAAATCCCGATACTACTGGCCCTTTCGACAACAGTCCACGGAGCACGGACTAAGGTCTCACTTGAAGAAGTATGAGAGGGTTCTAGAACCAGGTTTCTGCACCCTAGAGACGTCTGATGGTTTCAAGTAGTCCACGGTTCGACCCGGCACACACTTACTCGTTCCTCGCAGCCTGAGATGCCACCTTCGCACAACTCTACTCGGGGGTTGAACAGTGTTATTACCCAAGTCCTTTCTAGTAATCCAATATTAGTTGATTAACTTAGTTTATTTGTATGTTTTCAGTTATACTTAGCAATATTCACAATTCATACAAGTGCACGCAGTAAAGAAACAATATATTTGCAAATGATACCAAACATATAATAACTCAGACAGATACATAGAATTGATAACAAAACCTTTCTTTATTCATATCTTCTCTAATTACAGACTCGACTCCACCTTGCGCACTCAGCTGTAGGGGTCCGCGCACTCAGCTACAAACTCTACTAGGCTTCTGCACACTCACCTGCAGAGCCTTCTCCTACTCTACAACCCAAAGACACACTTCGCACTGTGACTCAATCACTTAGACTTCTCATTCTTCTCTTCTATTATCTATCTCCTCTCTATGCTTAAAGCCTCGCTCTATTTATACAATCCCATGGTCCGTGGACCATGGGTAGATCTATCTAGCTGACATTACATTACAAAATTAGGGTAGACAACCCTATGACTCTATTATCCTTTCGTGCCCCGCACCCGCAATTCGCAGAGCTCTATAATAAGATCAACTCAAAACTTGGGCTTTGAGCCCCAAAACATGCTATGGGGGGGATTCTATGCCCAACATAAATATTAACCTAAATATAGGGAAATTAAAGAAAAACACAATTTATTAGTTATTTGAAAATATAAACTTAATGAATATCAAATTATAAATATTAACCTAAGTGAAAATAAAGCAAGTCCAACTTTAATTAATTTTAATTTTAATTATTATTTTTTCACTAATCAATTTTTATTTTAATTACTTTTTATTGATTTTATATTTATAGTAGCGTCACAAAATTTTTACTTAAGAATTTAGATTATTTTTTAAATGTATTGATGTAGATCTCTAACGTACGAAGATACAAAATATTTACTTTGTGATGTCACCAACCTTGCATATGAAAGAGTATGAAAAACCACATGTGCATAAAGAAGAGGAAACATAATAACAACCATCAAATCAAAGAACACACACAAGTTGATAACCAAGTTCACATAGTGTGGGTTAAGTCTTTAGTGGGAGGTTGCTTCATTAGTTGTTGCAAGAAGATGATGAGTACATGATGTAATTTTATATTAAAGAGGTCAAAAGTTATGATTTTGTGGACATTAAGCTTTTTGAAAATAAAAAAGTGTTGACAATAGAGGATTTCATACATCATATCTCAACCTCATTAAAGTGAATCTAATTCTTGTTTCCATGTTGCACTTGTAATTTATTCTGCTCATTTTTTTTGCATTTGAATATTTAAAATTGACTATACTGTTTCCTTTATCACATTTTGAAATAATATAAAAATTAATTTAATAATACTTTGTTATAATATTATGTTACTTTTTCATCATTTTTAATATATATCTATAATCTAATCTATACTATATCTATATCTATATCTATATATATATATAATATAGATATATAGATATAGATATATATAAAGTTTGGCTTATATAATAATAATTATTTGAAATTTTAAATATTAAAATGCTAAACATAAATATTTTAAGTAATTAAAATAATATTATTTATTTATTAAAATATAATAAATTTAGAATGTAATTGGAGAATCAATATTTACTATTTAAATATAATTAAATTTTCTAATATACATATAAATAAGTTGAAACTAGGTAAATAATAAATTATTTTTTTAGTGACTTAATCTAAATCCAAAATACATAAATTAAATATGTTCCCACACACAATGGTTTTTAATCTTGAAATGATCCAATGTCTATTTGTAAAAGACTTTCATAAACATTATCTCTATTGGTAAAGTTTCATAAACAAAATTATGAAGTAACCTGGCAAAATTATATCCTTGTTTATCACTTGATTTTATGTGTCATATATATAAATTCAATATCTATATCTTTTTTCAGGAGAAAAAAAGCGAAATATATTATATTGAGATTATATAAATACAAATGATGTGTGTATCTTGCATGAGTAAATAATTCAAATTTATCTAATGTCTGGTGTTAGATTGCGGAGCTCAGATGGCACAGTATTTTTGGTGGGAAAAGATATGGCATCGCAGTCTCAAACTATGAAAAGGTTGATAGAGGAGGCCGGGACCGAGACAAAGGTTGATAAAGGTGTGCGTAAACTAAACTTTCTTCAAATTTTTATTCTCTCTTGGATTTATGTTTGGTGTTGTAAATAGTTGTATTGCTTTTGATGTTTGAGAAAGGTCATATTGTTTAGGTTTGATAAAAAACATTGTTACTCTATGTTAGGTGAATTTATCATGAATATCATTTTGTTCACATGTAAGATAAATCATTTTTCACATGTAAGATAAATTTTTATAACTTTAAGCAGGTTCACGATTTGAATGTCTTGTAAATATTTTATAACTTTAAGCAGGTTCACGATTTGAATGTCTTGTCTATATTTGCAAGGATATGTGAGGTGGCATGGAAGATTGATATGTGTTTTGGTTTATAAGGCTTAGGAAATTGTCATTACTTGTATTTTCATATTTATTCACTCCCTTTGATATCGTTGCGTGGACATCGAGGTATCATTGGCAAGTTGACTCTATAGCTAGCTTGGGGGAGTGTATTAATTGATAGAGTGATTAATCACATATTTTTTTTTGATTTAAGAGATACAAATAGAAATATGTAATATGACACATTGCCACCTGTCACTTACTAATTGTCATCATTTATTTCTAATTTAGAGGAAATTGTTCCCTTTCTCTATTTTTGTTAGCGAAAAAATGTTAATGTGTTTTGTTGTTATATAATGTTTGAATATTCATTAAGATTTATTTTCAGCACAAGGCTATGGCTCTTAGTCTAAATATTTACAAGAGATTTAGCCATTTTTTATGAAATTCATTTATTCTGCCACAAATTGGTAACCAAAATGCTTTTCACATTAAAAAAAGCCTTAAAATGTTCACATGATGATCAAAGTTAGATTCACACTAGTAAACTTCTATACAACTTAAGAGTTTTCAACTCCCTGTGACAGGCCAACTTCGTGGCTCTATATGAGTAAATTAAAGAGGCCAAAAGTTAGGATTTTGTGGACAATAAGTGTTTTGAAAATAGAAAAGTGTTAGACAACAAGGGATTGCACACATGATATCTCAAGCTCATTAAAGTGAATTTGATTTCATTGTCATTGTTGCACTTGAGTGTTGAGTTTTCTATTAGTCATTTCCTTTTGGGCCTTTTTTTAGCATTTTAATAATTAAAACTCGCTAGGGTTATTTCCTTGTATCACATTTTGAAATAATATATCAAATTATTTAATAATATTTGGTTATAATATGTTATATTTTTAAATAAAATAGGTAAATTATATAATAATATCTTTTGGGAAATTTAATAATAAAAAGTATTATTTAAAAATTGAAAATAATAAAAATATTATAATTTTATTTATTAAAATATAAATAAAATTATAAAAGTAAATAAAAGACATATTTAAGTTTACCTATAATTTAAAAATTTCTGATTAAATTATTTAAATATATATAATATATAATATATATATATATATATATATAGATAAGAGTTGAAACTAGATAAATAACAAACTATTTTTATGATGATTTAATTTAAATCCAAAATACGTAAATTAAATATGTTTTCATACAAATGATTGTTTTCAATCTTGAAATCATTCGAAATGATTTAACATTAATGTCTACCTATAAAACACTTTCATAAACATCAATCTCTACTTTGTAGAAGACTTTCATAAACATTGATTTCTACTCATAGACTTTCATAAAAGATACAAAATTATGAATCAACTTAGCAAAATTATATCGTTGTTTATCACTTGTTTGTTTATGCCCATGTATATAAAAGCAATATATATTATATTTCACAATCATTTTAATGATTTTTAAGAGTTTAAAAAACAAAGCTATGAGTATATATATATATATATATCTTTAATGATTTTTAAGAGTTTAAAAACAAAGCTATGAGTATATATATATATATATCTATCTATCTATATATATATATATATATATATATATATATATATATAAGAGAGATATCAAGAATTGACTAACTAATTCAAATTTATATAATCATTGATTAAAAGATAATATAATAATAATATTTTATTTCAATTTTTTAGAATTTTTTTTCTCAAAATAAATATAAATAAATTCATTTTATATATACATTTAAATTTTTTCATGTTATTTACCATATCTGCAAATTTTTTACATAGTGAGTTTTGGACGAGTTTTAATTTTGCAATAGGATTTATCTAGATTTACATATGGTGGTGAATTTAGCTAAAATAAACATATACAATTATTAAATTATTAAATTGTTTATTATATGTCAAAAGTAACTTTGTAAGATCTTTTAACAACTTGATATTGTAAATAATGGTATCAACATTAATATGCTATATCTTAATATTGAGAAGAAATTTGAAACCAAAATTATAATTTATACACTAACAAAAATAAACTAAAAAAATTAAATTTAATATGTGTATTGTTATTTACTGGATTATTATAGAAATTTAATATGTGTATTGTTATTTACTGGATTATTATAAAAATTGAAAATATAAATTCTTCCATTACACACATAAAACCTAATTGTTCAATTTAAAAGACCCCGGAGACATTTTATTGCCCCTTTTGAGACCATTACTAGTAATATTTGTTATCAATCTTAATATTATATCGATCAACATAGAAAGTTGTATAACATAGTGCGGTAGAATTCACTCTTCCTCTGCCACTGTATTTGGTCGGACTATCCATTTTCTTCGACATGGGCGCTGCTCACGGACGGTTGGTTGTCTCTTACGGGGCCCGAGGAGGGTATGGAGGATATGGCGGGTGGGATGGAGAAATGTCTGGTGGGATTGCCGAGCTCAGATGGCACAGTATTTTTGGCGGGAAAGGATATGGCATCGCAGTCTCAAACTATAAAAGGTTGATGGAGGAGGCCGGGACTGAGACCCCCATTATTCTCGATAATGTTTCAAGCGATATTTTTGTTGATGTTAACGAATATTGGAATCACCATAAACAGCATACCCGCTCTCAGCTGACCCAACAGTAAGCCGAAAGTCGGGAAGTGCAATAGTTGAAACAGAAATATAAGGAGCCGATCCATCTGGTGGAACTTGCGAAAATTGCGAACCCTAATTTCTTGGATATCAAGAATCTTTTTGACGTGGCCTGTCGGGCTATTTGCGAGGTGATGAATGACGAGATTCCAGAAAGGCTTTTTGAGCTGCTCGACATTCGCAATATAAGCGATGAAGTCCAGACCCCAGAGTTAAAAATGTTTGGTTGCTTTTAGTATATTTTTAAATAAATGTATTGGAAAGTAGAAAACATGTAAGAATTTTTCATTATATTTATCCATTGAATTGATAAAAATTATTTTATTTTTAATTGTTTTATATATTATAGAGATAATTGATATTGAAATATTTCGTTAATATAGACATTGAAATATTTTATTTATGGTCTACATTGTTTATATTAAAATGTTTTGTTGTTTTTAGTATATTTTTAAATAAAATGTTTCTCTCATAAAAATAGAAAGCATGGTCCACATAGTTTATATTAAAATGTTTTGTTGTTTTTAGTATATTTTTAAATAAATGTTTCCCTCATGAAAATAGAAAGCATGTATCTATGGAATAAGAACATTCTTTTTTTTTTTATCTATATATTGAATTTCTTTTTGTTATTAATATCATTTTAACATTCTACATGTCAACTCAATATTAACCATTGAAGGAATTACACATCTCCCTCATATGCTGAATTAAAAAGTACTAATAAAATACTAAATTTCTCTCTCACATAATTGAAATATTTTACCTAATACACATATTAAAATACACATTTCTAGCATACTAAAAAATAATTGAAATTTTTTATTTTAAATTTTTAAATCTCTAAATATCAAGTTGATTTTAAAATATTTTACATAAAATAAGTATTAAAATATGTGATTTTATGTCAAAATTAAAAATATATTTCGTTCAAATTATAAACTGAAATATGAAAATTACACATCTAATTATACTAGAAAGTAAAAACATACAACAAAAAAATTTACATTAATTTCTTTTCTCATATATAATGTTGATATAAAGTTATGCTACATAGTTTTATTTTATTAATGTATTTTTTTTAAATATCATATATCAATTTTATATTGAATATGAAATGAATTTTAAGTTTCTTAAACCGGAAAAATCACAATTCTCTTTATACTAAATATAAACATAAATATAATTAGAAATTATTTTTTATCAATTATTTGATTTCTATATAAAGTTGATATCTCTACCACTAACACAATATATACTATTTATTTATTCTAGTTTTTAAAAGACTATATAAATAATAAAACATTATTATTAACTGTAAAACTGATAATGGTTCGTTAACATTTATGATGCCTCCTGGTTAGAATATTTACTTTGACTTAGTGAAAAACAATCACATATACAATAAAATGCAATCATCTAATAATACTGGATTATAATTGAATTTAACAAAAGACACTCTTCCTTAAATACCGTTATACTTCACATTGAATTAAACATAAAAAAAAAAATTGTTCTTAAATGCCCATTTCTAATTTACAGAGGGTTATGTATAATAAAATACATGCTCATGCTCTGGGTTATGAAAAATAAAATACATGCTCACGCTATTCCATAATTTATAATCTACACAGGGCTATAAATGGTATATTCGATAATTTATGATAAAATAATTCCAACGGTATAAAATTATAAGTAGAATTGTATTAAGAACTTATTGTTATGCCTTATAATCATACTATGCCATTATGGCTACAATGATATATATCCAAACTATAATGTACTAATTAATTAATTATTTAACCTACTTGAGGACCGGGTGCAGTTTTCGCATAATCCTCTTCTACCGATTTCTTCTTCTTTTTCATGCGGAAAAAGCAGAAGCAGACGCAACAGGGCCACTCACTTAAAAGCTTCATTCTCCCAGTAAAATATCTAATATCTGAGATCTACGGTATTTCTAAGTAAAACGCAAATAATATTTCTGAATTGTTATGGTAATCTCCACCACGAGCGAATGAAATATTCCCGTGCTCTGAAAATACGTAACAGAAGAAATTAGAGTATGCTGATCTAAGCTGCCAGAAGAGACCCAACAAATAAAAAAACAAGAAATAGATTGAGGTCACTGCATTCAAAGATCTATAACCATGCATGCGTTGAAGAGATCATAGGCAAGCTTGTAAGAAAATATTGTACAAATTATTATGCTGGTACAGCTCTCAAATATATAAACTTGTTCAAGATTGGAATACAAAACCTGTAGAAACTAAACCTCCTACTCAATTGTTAGACCACATCCTCTAAACAAACTATATTCTTATAATAACCATGGTCACATTTATCAACAATGAAAACTGGATCTCTTGGGCTTCAATCCATCTTCCTTATCGATCATTATAGAAAAGTAGATGCCAACAGTAGTGCTGAAAAGATTGAAAAGCTATGTCCGGCATAATATCAAAGCTAACTTGTACCAGAGTAGACTTGGTCATGGATATTTGGAATTGTACGAGGTAGCAGAGGAATCTAACCTAGGAATACTATTGGATTGCTTTCGCTGTTGATACAATTATGTGGCTTGAGATTCGTTTTTTTTTTCATTTTCATTTAATTTTATTTAATTTTATTCTTTTATTAAAGATTTTTCATTTTTTTTAATCATAACTATAATAGAGAATAAGTGTACTAGGCACACCAGCATAAAGGGAAAAGGATTAGTGGAATATGATTTCAGCATAGGGAAAGGAATTTTTTGAATATGATTTGAACATAGAACAAGGAATTATTAGCATATGAATTAAACAAACGAAAAGCGATATTTTTTTTTAATGTAATCAGTGTTGGGATTTTAGTTTTTTAATTTTTATTTGGAATAAAATTATAAAATAAATTATTTTTTCGGTTTTGGGATTAGACATTGTGAATATGAGATTTATATTATTTTTATGATTCAATATGTTAATTTTATTTATATAAAGTTTGTGATATAGATAAGGAATTTGGCAATTTTATAAATTTGATGAGTAAGAATTAACCATTCCAATTCCTTAAATCTATGAGAACCAATTCCTTAAATCTATGAGAACCAAAGAATGAAGATAAAGTTTTTATTTTAAAATATTGAGCTTCATCCTATTTTGAGAGAGTTTAATGACTAAGCATAAGTATATGTCAATCAAACAAAGTAACTTGAAGGATTAAAAAAGAAAGTCTAATATCACTTAATCCCTTAAGTTTTGATTAATAGAACCCATATTCTAATCAATTAATTTGGAAAAGTATGTTTATAGGCATATAAAGATTTTGATCAAGGAAAAATTAGGGCATTTACCGAATTCTATTAACAAATGGACATTGCATATACCATTCATTCTCTTGTTTTATTACTTTAAAGCAGTGTATTAGATTTAGGTTTGAAGAAGGAAAATTAAGGTAACAATGTGTAATTTTTAGTACCTAAATTTATTCTATAGCACTCATTCAAGGCTTGGTTTATTTGATCTGGTTGGGCATGGAATAGTTGGAACTTAGTTTTGGAATAGTTGGAACTTAGTTTTTTTATTGGTTTCTTTGTTAATTTATATCATGGATTGGTTGGTCACTAATTTCATACAAGCTATTACATTCCTAGGGTCAAAGGCATTTTCTTTGGTCATTTAAATAGTGAAGTGGTGATTTTCTATTGGTTATTTTTGTGAAGTGATCATTCTCTACTGATTGTTAGTGATGTTTTGTATCTCTAATATATTTTGATAACGAGAAATCAGTAAGGAACAATCTCTTGTTATTTTTCTTTGTTAATGTTTTTTGTTTAATGTTAAGTGGAGTTTATTTGTATTTAGATGATTTGTATCTTTTTCGTTTTTTTCTAGGTTAACTATAATAAATGGGAGTTGGATTTGTGCATTCTACCAAAATTTAATAATATCAATGAATTACATATATAATGATAATATAATCTTGATACTCTCTTTGCTCTTTGCCAACTTCAACTCATAGTCACAAACATCAATATACCTCTTGGGACTCTATGATAATAGATATTAAATGCAACAAAAGAAACAAATCCAAAGCTTAAAAGAAAACCACTCATAACTCAACACAACAATTACTAACATCCTTAAATACTCTCAATCTACCATGATGAATATAGGGAAATTAAAAAAAAACACTCAATTTATTAGCTATTTGAAAATATAAACTTAATGAATATCAAATAATTTATTAGCTATTTGAAAATATAAACTTAATGAACATCAAATTGTAAAAATTAACCTGAATATAGAGAAATTAAAGAAAACAGACAATTTATTAGCTATTTGAAAATATAAACTTAATGAATATGAAATTGTAAATATTAACCTAAGTGAAAATAAAGCAAGTCCAACTTTAATTAATTTTAATTTTAATTATTATTTTTTCACTAATCAATTTTTATCTTAAATACTTTTTATTGATTTTATATTTATAGTAGCGTCAAAAATTTTTTACTTAAGGATTTAGGTTATTTTTGAAATGTATTGATGCAGATTCTCTAAAGCAAGAGCATCCGGACTTAGCCAGCAATGTGAAAGTTTGTTCACATGTTGTGGCTAAACAAGTTGAAATTCATTGACCTGATTGGTCAAAAGGCAGTTTTCTTGAGAGGGTTTGATCTCTCAAGAAATTAGTTGTATTTCATTATTGTAATAAGCTAGAAATTGTCTTATTTTAGGCTCAAAGATGAGTTGTTAGCATAGGTGTGAGATAAGCTAGGAATTAGAAGATTTGCTATTAGATTTATTAAAAATAGGGATTGATTTGTTAGACACAGTTAGAGTGATATCCGATTTATAAAAGGGAGGAAAAATGTAATGAAAGAAAGAGAGGATTGAGGAGTGGATTTAGTAGAGCGAGAACAATATAGTATGTGGATTTCATAGGAAAAAGAGGTCTTTTATTTTGTTGTAACCAGGCCCAAGGCCGAGACTCTGTAACCCTTTTATTTATGAATAAATGATGTTGTCTGTGTAATTTCCTTATCAAACCTATGGAAATTGTATTATGCTTTCATATGCTTTGTTTGTGTTCGGAAGAGAATCAATGATTGCTCGTTTCCATACTTCACAATCAGAAACACGGAGTTAAAATAATAATCGGCGAAGTTTATTATATTGTTTTGGTCCTGTAAGCGGAAAACCCAAATTACACTAAGAATCGTCGCAAAATACATTCGGATTTGGGAATCTGGACTTCAAATATTATGGACGGAGGTTTTTAATGGTATTGGGTCCGTGGAATCCAAATCGCATCACTTCAGTGGAGAGGAACCATCTTGTTGAATCGCCAAATTCCAACATCGCGATATAACTAGATCTAAAATATTATAGAGAAGGGGTGATAGTCTATCAGGTCCGCGAAGCATTATCGCATCGCCACTTTGAAGCACAAGGAGCCTGGCAATTGGACTTTGTGACTTGCGATCGGGCAACTAAATCACAACCGTTGGATTGCGATCAACCGCGACTGTTGGATCGCTAAGCGGTCTCGCTACATTGGATGGTTATCAAGCAAGTTGAGAGTCGTAAGTGGTTTTAGTGGTCTGGCACCCGATTCCATTGAAACATTGCCACGTAGCAAAGGCGAAGGGGAATAAAAGTGCTTTATCGGGCGGTTAACCCCCGATCTATTGTTCTATCCGAAATCTCCAACGACCGTCGGATCTCACCAATCTAGATCGTCGGTTCCAAAGCAACGGTGCTTTGACTTTCGGCGTACGATAAACGCGCCAATATCAAAAGGTAAATCCCATTGTTTCGGCTTGTTTTTTAGTGCATTTAAATTTAAAAGAAGAACAGTCGGGTTATAGCTTAAAGGAGGATCCACGAGGTGTTTTGGGGTTTTCTTGAGTCCGCTTCCGCATTGCGTCATTTGTGGTATCAGAGCAGAAGAAAGGGTTGTTTGCAATGAAAATGCCACCAAGGAGAGGAGTCGGCAATGGTCGAGGAAGACCAGAAGAAAATGAAATTCTACTGGAAGAGATCCGGAGTCTGCGTACAAGAATGGAGACAATTGAGACTGCCCAGAGAAGAGCACCTGATGAAGGAGATGAAAGTTCTTTAGAAGAATCTCTTGAGGAGGTAGTAGATGAAGACAATGAAACTGCCAAAGTCATTAAGATGTTGGCAAAAGTAGGAGGAAAACCTAAGGCGGAAATCCCTCTGTATGAAGGGAGTTTGAACGTAGAAGAGCTAATGGATTGGATCATATCCTTAGACCAATAGTTTGACTATGAAGAGGTTGAGGAGAAGAAGATGGTGAAGTTTGCAATTACTAGATTGAGGGGTCATGCAGCTATCTGGTGGGACGAGTTACAGACATCAAGAACGAGGAAAGGGAAGTCCAAGATCAAGCAATGGGACAAAACGGTAAGTAAAATGAAAGCCATGTTTTTGCCTAAAGACTATCATTTGAATTTTTTTAAGAAGTTGCAAAATTTAAGGCAAAAAGGAATGTTTGTTAAAGAATATACAGAAGAGTTTTATAGATTGAGTATTAGAGCAAGGCATGTCGAGGGTGATGTGGAAAAGGTAACTAGATATATCAATGGCTTAAGGTATGATATACAAGATGATATTAGCTTGTTAAGTCTAAAAATTATTGAGGATGCCTATCAAGCAAGTTTGAAGGTAGAAGAAAAGATCTTGACGAAACAGAGTCAAA
The DNA here is from genome assembly GCA_000404065.3 of Pinus taeda. Lineage (NCBI taxonomy): Eukaryota > Viridiplantae > Streptophyta > Pinopsida > Pinales > Pinaceae > Pinus > Pinus taeda. The sequence goes on along the minus strand of APFE030934929.1, from coordinate 37,325 downwards.
GGAATAGAGGAAAAAGCTCAGTAAGAGGTAGAGGAACTACCAGACCAAGGGGACAACAACATTAGCATGAAGCAGGAAGCTCAAGTAGTAGACCACCATAGAGGGGAGAACCTAACAGAGGAAGATTTGTGCCCAGAGGAAGAGGGTGAGGAAGAGATGTTTGGTGTTATACATGTGGAGAATGGGGACATATGTCATGGGACTGTCCTCATAATAAACCAGCAAGTCAGAGGAATGCGAATGTGGTTGAGGCAAAGCTAGAACCACCTCGACTTATGGAAAAGGAAGAACCCCCTGAAGAAGGTGAATCATTGTTATTGAGAAGGACTTTTCTTAGGGCAGAACCAGAGATTGGAGAACCAGCATAGAGGAAGAATTTGTTTAGAACTGCCTATTAATTAAAAGGTAAGTTTTGCAAAGTAATAATTGACAGTGGAAGCACTGACAATCTTGTTTCTACAGAGATGGTGGACAAGCTCGGATTAGCAAAGACCATGCACCCTACTCCTTACAAGGTATCATGGTTACAGAAGGGACATCAGATTATTGTGACTGAACAATGCAAGGTGGAGATACAAATTGGTACGTATAAAGATGTGATATTATGTGATGTAATGCCCATGGATGTATGCCATGTATTGCTGGGAAGATTGTGGAAATTCGATCGAAAAGCTATTCATGATGGAAGGAGAAACACTTATACTCTAGAGAAGGATGGAACTAAACACACATTACTGCCATTGAAGGATAATGCTGACAAAGGAACACCTGGAGGTAGTATTATGATGATAAGTGGAAAGGAGTTGTTGCAGGAAGTAGTTAAGAACAAGGAGTTGCATTTTGCTATTGTGGGAAGACCAAAGGTAATTTTGACTTCCACAAACTTGGATGATTTACCTGAAGAAGTTAAAATGTTATTAGATGATTTTGTTGATATTATTGTGGATGAGTTTCCAAATGCATTGCCACTGATCAGGAGTATTAGTCATCATATTGACCTAATACCAGGAGAAAGTTTGCCAAATAAAGCAGCATATAGATTAACTCCTTAAGAGAACACAGAAGTTGGAAGGAAAGTGCAGGAGCTGATGGATAAGGGGCTAATCAGAGAAAGTCTTAGTCCTTGTGCTATACCAACAGTACTCAGTCCAAAGAAAGGAGGTGAATGGTGTATGTGCACAGATTCAGAGCTATCAACTCACAATCAGGTATAGATTTCCTTTGCCATGCATGGATGATTTAATGGACTATTTGAGTGGATCAAAATACTTTACTAAAATAGATTTGAAGAGTGGATATCATCAAATAAGAATCCGAGAAGGCGATGAGTGGAAGACTGCATTCCAAACAAACAGTGGGTTGTATGAGTGGTTAGTGATGCCTTTTGGACTCACTAATGCACCTAGCACATTCATTATATTAATGAATGAAGTCTTGAAGGAATATGCAGGCAAGTTTGTTATTGTTTATCTTGATGATATTCTAGTTTTTAGTAAAAGTAAAGAAGAACATTTAGAGCATCTTATGTTGGTTCTAAGAACTCTACAGAAAGAGAAACTACTGATAAATCTAAAGAAATGTAGTTTCATGAAGGAAGAACTGGTTTACTTGGGATTTGTAGTTTCTAAAGAAGGCTCGAAGATGGATCTAGAGAAAGTCCAAGCAATTTGGAACTGGCCTACTCCTAGAAATATATTTGAGGTAAGAAGATTCCATGGTTTTGCAAGTTTTTACAGAAAGTTTATCAAAGGCTTTAGTTAGATTTGTGCACCAATTCTTGAAACAATTAAGGATATCAATCAGCCATTCAAGTGGACAAAAGCAGCAAACATAAATTTTAATTTGCTAAAGAAGAAAATCACAGACGAACCAATTTTAGCTTTGCCTGATTTTGAGAAAGTCTTTCAAGTAGAAACAGATCCTAGTGGAATTGCAGTTGGAGTAGTTCTGAGTAAGGAGAAAAGACCGATAGCATACTTCAGTGAGAAATTGAATGATTCAAAGAAGAAATATTCTTCTTATGATAAAGAGTTTTATGCTATTGTGCAGTCCTTGAAAAAATGGAGACATTATTTGTTTCCAAAAGAATTCATATTATATTCAGACAATCATGCCTTATAGTTTATCAATAACCAGCCGAAGTTGAATTAGAAACATGCCAAGTGGGTAGAATTTTTGCAAAGCTTTACTTTTGTAATAAAGCAAAAGAGTGGTAAGTCAAATAAAGTAGCAAATGCATTGAGCAGGGTAAGTTTTATTGTGCAAGAATTTAAAGTGGGTGTTGTAGGATTTGAGGAAATGATTGAAATGTACAAGGATGATGCAAATTTCAAAGATATCTATACAACAGTTCAAAATCCAATGAGTCATAATAGAAGTCAGTGGTTGGACTATCTCATTCAAGGAGGCCTATTGTTTAAAAGCAACAAGTTGTGTATTCCCAAATGTTCCATGAGGGAAAACATAATAAAGGAAAAACATAGTGGAGGATTATCTGGTCACTTTGGATAAGATAAAACCTTTGCTCAGGTGAATGCTTCTTATTATTGGCCAAAAATGTAGACTGGTGTTAAGAAATTTGTTGAGAAGTGCAGGATATGTCAGCATGCAAAGGGAAGGAGTCAGAATACAGGATTGTATCAGTCATTGTCAATATTAGACAAACCGTGGGATGCAGTTAGCATGGATTTTGTTATGGGATTACCAAAAACCCAGAGAGGGAATGATTCTATTTATGTTGTGGTAGATAGATTTTCTAAGATGGCGCATTTCATTGCTTGTAGGAAGACTAGTGATGCAATACACATAGCTAATTTATTCTTTTCAGAAATTGTAAGATTACATGGATTTCTTGTAAGTATTGTGTCTGATAGAGATACAAAGTTTGTAGGGAATTTTTGGAGAACTCTTTGGAAGAAACTGGGAGCTAACCTTAGTTTTAGTTCAACATACCATCCTCAAATAGATGGACAGACTGAAGTAGTAAACAGGAGCTTGGGGAATATATTGAGAAGTTTAGTGTATCAAAATCCTAAGCAGTGGGATTTAGCACTAGCTCAAGCTGAGTTTGCTTATAATGATACTCCAAACCGAAGTACTGGAATGAGTCCATTTCAAATTGTTTTTGGAATGAATCCAAGAGGTGTGTATGAGCTCAAGGATTTGGGTAAACAGGAGACCAAAAGTGTGAAAGCTGAAGAGTTTGCAGAACAGATGCAGAGACTACAAGAAGATGTCAAAGGCAGATTGCAGGAAAGCAGCAGCAAATACAAACAGAGGGTAGATATGAAAAGAAAAGAGAAATAATTCCAAGTGGGAGATTTAATGATGGTGTATTTGAGAAAAGAAAGATTTCCTGTTAAAACTTACAATAAACTAAAAATGAAAAAGATAGGACCATGTAAAATTGTAAGGAAGTTTTTAGCTAATGCATATGAAATTGAGTTGCCATAAGGGATTAGAATATCACTCATTTTTAATGTTGCAGATCTGTATCCATACAAAGAGGCAGAGATAGAACCACAAGAGCAAACTACAAGAGATGAAGTTCAAACTGTGAACTGGGAAGAACAAATGCCAAAGACAACTGAGAAATAAGTGGAAGTTGTTTTGGAGAAAAGAGTATCCAAAAGAACCAGAGGACAGACTTATTTCCAATATCTAGTCAAATGGAAAGGACAGCCAGTGGAGGATGCTAGCTGGTTGACAACAGCAGAATTGCAAAAGTATGGAGTAAGTCCTAAAAGTTTGAAGGACGATTCTTTTCTTCCCCTGGAGTCTGATGCAGGAGCATCCGCACTTAGCCAGCAATGTGAAAGTTTGTTCACATGTTGTGGCTAAACAAGTTGAAATCCATTGACCTGATTGGTCAAAAGGCAATTTTACTTAGAGGGTTTGATCTCTCAAGAAATTAGTTGTATTTCATTATTGTATAAGTTATAAATTGTCTTATTTTAGGCTCAAAGATGAGTTGTTAGCATAGGTGTGAGATAGAGCTAGGAATTAGAAGATTTGTTGTTAGATTTATTAAAAATAGGGATTGACTTGTTAGACACAGTTAGAGTGATATCTGATTTATAAAAGGGAGGAAAAATGTAATGAAAGAAAGAGATAATTTGGTAGAGCGAGAACAAGATGGTGTGTGGATTTCATAGGAAACAAAGGTCTTTTATTTTGTTGTAATCAGGCGCAAGGCCGAGACTCTGTAACCCTTTTATTTATGAATAAATGATGTTGTCTATGTAATTCCTTATCAAACATGTGGAAATTGTATTATGCTTTCATATGCTTTGTTTATGTTCGAAAGAGAATCAATGATTGCCCGTTTCCATACTTCACAATCAGAAACACAGAGTTAAAATAATAATCGGTGAAGTTTATTATATCGTTTTGGTCCCATAAGCGGAAAACCCAAATTACACTAAGAATCGTCGCAAAACACATTCGGATTTGGGAATTCGGACTTCAAATATTATGGACGAAGGTTTTTAAGGTTATCGAGTTTGTGGAACCCAAATCGCATCGCTTCAGTGGAGAGGAACCGGCTTGTTGAATTATCGGATTGTGACATGTTGATATAATCGGATCCGAAATGTTGTAGAGAAGGGGTGATAATCTATGTTGGGTTGTGTTATATTCTTTCCACGACTAACCTACGTAGTGAACCGGGGGGTTAGAGGGGGGGCGGAGCCCCCCCATTGTTGCGCCGATTGCGCAGCGGGTATGTCACAGGGGGGGCGGCAGCCCCCCCTATCCGGGGGGTTTGAGGGGGGCGGGAAACCCCCCTCTACGGGGTTCGGGGCAGCACCCCGAGAAAAAAAAAAAATTGGACCCTATATTAGGTTGGGCAAACCTACC
>APFE030934929.1:0-32428 GCA_000404065.3 Pinus taeda | reverse complement strand
ATGGTTTTCGGTCCATGGTTTTTGGACGCGATGGTTTTCGGTCCATGGTATTGGATGCTTCGGCATGTATAAATATGTATTGTAACATTGAAAGGAACATAATGAAAAATCAAGCTGGTAGTCTCGGTTTTGAGATCCAGTGGGAAATCTCTGTGTATATGTGTTTTATGTGTTATGCTCTTGCATTTTTATTTTTTCTATGATTTAGAATTCGTATGCAGGTAATTTCTGTACGGGGTTAAAACCTACAGTCTATTGGGTCTGTGAAGCGTTATCGCATTCCGACTTTGAAGCACAAAGAGCCTGGCAATTGGACTTTGCGACTTGCGATCAGGCGATTAAATCGCAACCGTTGGATCACGATCAACCGCGACCGTTGGATCGCTAAGCGGTCTCAGTACAATGGATGGTAATCGAGCACGTTGAGAGCCGTAAGTGGTTTTAGTGGTCCAGCACCTGATTCCATTGAAACATTACTACGTAGCAAAGGCAGAGGGGAATAAAACTGCTTTATCGGGTGGTTAACCCCCGATCTATTGTTCTATCCGAAATCTCTAACGATCGTCGGATCTCACCGATCCAGATCGAGGGTTCCAAAGCAATGGTGCATTGATTTTTAGTGTACGATAAGCATGTCAATATAAAAAGGTAAATGCCATTGTTTCAGCTTGTTTTTTAGTGCATTTTAGTTTAAAAGAAGAACATTCGGGTTATAGCTTAAAGGGGGATCCACGGGGTGTTTTGGGGTTTTCTTGAGTCTGCTTCTGCGCTGCGTCATTCTCTCAGCTACCGAAATTAACCAATATATTTTACTTTTGTGATGTCACAAGACTTGCATGTGAAAAAGTATAAAAAACCACATGTGCATAAAGAAGAGGAAACATAATTACAACCATCAAATCAAAGAACACACACAAGTTGATAACCGAGTTCACATAGTGTGGGTTAAGTCTCTAGTCCCGGTGTCAAGAGTTGGAGGTTGCTTCATTAGTTGTTGCAAGAAGATGATGAGTACATGATGTAATTTTACATTAAAGAGGTCAAAACTTAGGATTTTGTGGACAATAAGTTTTTTGAAAATAGAAAAGTGTTGACAATAGAGGATTTCATACATCATATCTCAACCTAATTAAAGTGAACCTAATTCTTATTTTCATTGCTGCTTTTGAGTGCTGAGTTTTATATTAGTCAATTTTTTAGTGAATCTAATTCTTGTTTCCATGTTGCACTTTCACAACTGAGTTTTCTATTAGTGATTTCTTTTTGTCATTTTTTTTTTGCATTTCTATTAGTCATTTCTTTTGGGCATTTTTTTTGCATTTGAATAGTTAAAACTGACTATGTTGTTTCCTTATATCACATTTTGAAGTAATATACCAATTTATTTAATAATATTTTGTTATAATATTATGTTACTTCTCATCATTTTTAATATATATATAAAGTTGGCTTATATAATAATATTTATTTTGAAAATTCAAAATAATTTAAAAATATATATTTTTAAAAATTCAAAAATATATATTTAAAAAATTCAAAAAATATATATTTTAAAGTAAATTAAAAATATATATTATTTTATTTATTAAAATATAAATAAAATTTAGAATTGTAACTAGAGGAACCAATATTTACAATTTAAATATAATTAATTTTTTTAATATACATAAGTTGAAACTTAGTAAAATAACATAACTATTTTTCTAATGACTTAATCTAAATCCAAAATACATAAATTAAATAGTTTCCCACATGATTTTTAATCTTTAAATGATTCAACTTTGATTTCTACTTGTAAAAGACTTTCATAAACATGGATTTCTATTTGTATACTTTCATAAATAATACAAAATTATGAACCAATATGGTAAAGTATATCCTGGTTTATCACTTGATTTTATGCATAATGTATATAAAATCAATATATAGAGTTAAATTTCACAATCTATATATATGAGAGATTGAAGAATTGAGTAAATAATTCAAATTTATATAATCATCAAATGATTAAAAGAGAATATAATAACTATTTTATTTCAATTTTTTATTTTTTTTTCCCAAAATAAATATGAATAAAAATCATTTTATGTACCGCCCGATCGGGCTGGATGAGCTGGCGAGGAGAACAATAATGATTTGGCGGCGCACGAAGCAAGTCACAGTCGATGGTGATCAAGGCATAATTGTAATAGGTAAGTGGAGCGGCCGGCAGAGGAAGGGTGCAGGTCCTCTGATCACTGGAAGGGACAGAAGGACGGCGAGGAGAGCAGTCCACAGTGCTACGGACCTTAGGCTTGACTACCAGCAAATCTCTGGTAATGATATCGCTGAGCAGACGAGTTTTAGGAATGAATGGCGACGACGAGACTAGTGCCGGGAAGAGAACATAAAATCTGAAGCCAGGAGCCCAGATCGACAGTGCAGCCTGATCGTTTTCGCAATGGAAGCAGGAGGTGATAATTGCAGAAGGAGAAGGAATATGGAGGCGGAAGGAAGCGGGAGTGGAAGAAGATGGTTACGCAGCGGGGGTCCTGAAGACCAGAGTCAGCTCGCAGCAGACAGGAAAGGCAAGCGCAAGGTGGAAGAAGAAGGGCGGCCGAAGATACAGGTTTTTGAGATTTCAGAAGAAGAGAGCGAGGAGTTGGCGGAAAATCAGGAGGCGACAGCATGGAAAGACAGGTGGAGAAGTTTACCAGGCGATGGTACTGAGGACGCAGAAGATGACCCGACTCCGTCAGCAGGAAGGGGCAGGGGAGGATCCCGCGGCAAGGGTAGAGGAGGGAAGGGACGCAGGGGCCGAGGTGGTCGGCGGAGAAGGGATCTGGCGGAGAGGAGAGTACGGAGGGGGCGACAATGCAGCCCAAGTCTGGAGGAGGAAGCAGAGCCTGCTGCGGGATTCGGAAGGCGGAGGACAAGGCAAACTATAGGAAATAGAGTAAGAGTTGCTGAGCAGGAGTATAGGGAGAAATCCAACCCAAAGATCAGGAGAATTATGGAGCATTGGGAAGAAGAAGCCATCCAGGCTCAATCTGAAGAAGAGATGGAAGAGTGGATTGCTCTCATGCCTGACCCTGGTCATACCAGAGGCAGAATGACCCTTTACAAGCAGTCTCTTCACTTGTACTGGGTCATGAAGAGACTTATGGCAAAAGCCTTGGAACAGGTGGCCCTGGAGATGGCTGAGATGGTACAGAGTATTCCAAATGTGAAAAAAGAACTGAAGAACATAGTCATAACTCTGCTCATGCAAGATAAAAGATTGGAGGACCTGCATCACCAGCTGGAGGCAAGTGGACTGCTAGTGAAGAAGGAAAAAGCTCAGCAATCTGAGCCTGAAAAGCACTGATCAAAGGCATGTTTCGCTCTATCTTGAGAGTTGTTTTGTTTTTACTCTTCTGTAGGCATGAAAATTTTGTTGTTTTTATATATAGGAAGCAGTATATAGGCAGAAATAGGACATTAGATAAAGGATATGAAGTAAGGACTGAACAGTTGGAAACATTCTATTTTTGGTTTGTTGTGGAAAACTTTGGGTGGTCAAGATACCCAGTTTCCCTTCGGGGCAGGGTGAGACCACCCTGATGATGTAAATATTCTCTTATGTTAATAGAAAAGGACCTACACAGCTTACAAAAAAAAAAAAAAAAAAAATCATTTTATGTAGAAATTTAGAATTTTCCATGTTATTTATTATATATGCAAATTTTTTATATAGTAAGTTTGGTACGAGTCTTATTTTTGCAATAGGATTTATCCATATTTAGATATGGTGGTTAACTTAGCTAAAATAGACATATATAATTATTGAATTGTTTTTTATATGTACAAGTTAGAACTAACTTTGTAAAATCTTTGTAAAATCTTCTAACTATTGATGCGTAAATAAATAGTGTTAAAAGATAACATCTTCAATTCAACATTAATATGCTATATCTTAATATTCAGAAGAAATTTGAAACCAAAATTATAGTTTGTAGACTCTAAAAAGTAGGTTAAAAAAAAACTAAATTTAATATATCAATTATTTAATATATCAATTATTAATCACATTGAAAGGATTGGGTCGACGTTTAGAACAAACTAATGTGGTTCATTCTCAGGACAAGGTGAGAAATTAATCAATCTGAGATAATAAATAGCAAGGATGCTAATAAATAGCAAAGATGCATCATTGTTGAGGGTTCGCCCCACAAAATTAGTCATTGGTGAAATAAAATTATTTAGTTAGAAACTAGATGTTATGTAATAAATAATTATTTATTATCTAAATTGTTGCAATTTATTAGTTAAATAATTATATAATCTAATAAAATAATAAATTGCAACAATTTCGATAATAAATAATTATTTATTACATAGTTCTAACTAAACAATTTTATTTCACCAGTGGCTAATTATGTGCAGCAAACTTTGAACAATGATACATCCTTGTTATTTATTCTCTAAGATCGATTGATTTCTGACCTTGTCTTGAGGATGAACCACATTAGTTGAAACATCGACCCAATCCTTTCAATGTGATGAGGATGAACCACATGTTGGTTCGAAACGTGACCCAATCCTTTCTACGTGACCCAATCTTTTCCAGTTTCCATTTAGAACTGGAGAGATATGGGAATTGATTAATGAGATTTTTAGCATGTGGTAGAACATTGGCATTAAAAACCATAAGGTCAAAAGGTCTAAACCATTGATATGTAGCAAAAGTAAATCAGGTCCTCAAATGAAGCAGCTTCGAGAAGATATGACTATTACACCTTGGAGGGCATTGCAAGGAGTGAAAGATGAAAAACTTGTCACAGCAATATTATCTCGTGTGAGTTCAGGGGAATTATCATTGGAGGAAATGTCTGAGGAATTTCAAATGTAAGTTTGTTGAATTATTTTTACTTATTTTTATATTATAATTTTCTTTTAAATATAACATATTGTTCTTGGTAGTATTTGTTATACATGTCATTATATTAATTTTTTTTTACTTTATCTATTCAGTCACAAAGTTTACATGAAAATACTAGAACAAATGGTTAAATTGTTGAATGAAGATAGTTGGGATGGTGTTGTATGCAACTATCCAGATTCAAGTTCTACATCAACACTAAAAGATTTTTATCTTGCATTTAAAAATGCATGTTGATTTATACATTCATTTTTTTCATTTGTATACTATTTTTATTTTACAACTTATACATATATTTGTTTGTTTTATTAAATATGAGGAAGGATGCCAATGGAGCACCAAATAGTTTCAGAACCTTTATTGAAAAAATTAAGATCAAAACACTGAAGAAGCAGCGTCTTAGGAATGTTGAACTTGATCCAACTCTTACTCATTTCATTTGGAATGGGCTTGAAACTATTCAATCTCAAGTAATACAAGGCGACTTTGAAGACATTTCTAAACTCATACCTAAAAGGGATTATTCCCTAGTTATTGCAGATATTCCCCATGGTTTTAATATCTCAAAAATTAAAACTGAAAAAACCCTCGCGCTCCCGCTCTGCGCTTGCAGCGCAGCCCTAGCCTTGCCCGCGCCTGCGATTTTCTGCCTCCCTCATGGCGTCTGGAGGTGGCCATGAGGCCCCTCCTCCCCTTCCCCCGGAAGTCGCGGCCTTCAAGGCCCTGGTTTCAGCCTCTGGCAAGCGTCCAGCTACAGGCCCGCAGCAGAAATTTGTGAAGAAACTGGACAGTATCCCCAAGGTCGCTCTTCCTGAAGAAGAAATATGCAGATCAGCTCTGAATCTTGCTGAGAATGGCTTGATCGGTCAGTTCTCTGGGCTGTGGCCGTCCCCGAGAGCTGTCGAAGAATGGGTCAAAAGGAACTGGCTTCCTCTGGTCAGCGAAGGAATCAAGATTTATTTTGTGGGCAAAGGGTTCTTCGTTTTTTTGTTCGACAAACCAGAGGACAGAGGCCTGATCTTCAGAAACGGGCCATACTTCATGGGGCCTCAAGGACTCTACCTGAACAAATGGTCAACAGATTTCGATCCAGCGCAAGATGTGCCTAGGGCGGTTCCGGTCTGGGTGCGCCTTCCGCATCTTCCCTTGCATTGTTGGAACCAAGGCTCCTTACAATCAATTGGAAACGCTCTGGGAAAATACATCGATCAAGCCCCAAGGAAGGATCAGTATTCCTGCGCCCGGATCTGTGTGGAGGTCGATTTGGAGATTGGATTACCTGAAGCGATCCAGCTAACGGTGGCAAACTGGTCTCATATTCAAGAGCTGGATTATGAACAGTTGCCCTTTAAGTGCCGTTTCTGCCATGAGTATGGGCATTTTGCCAGATACTGCAAAAAAAGAAGCGAGGAGACAACAGAAAAGGAAAAAGAAGACCAATGGAAACAGGCAAAGAAGACATCAGCAAACAGGCAGAGTAACAAAAGCAAGGCTAAAGGGTCCGAGAGCAAAGTAGATAACGGAAGCACAAGTAACCATAACGCCGGAAGCAGCGAACCAAAGGTCAATGAGGGAGATAAAAACCCTTTTGAAACCCTCGCGCCTCCCCCGGATCCCCCGGAAGCAGAGGAAGAAGAACCATTACAGCCTGCCACTATGGAAGCCCTAGATCCAGGCAATACTCAAAGCACCTACACAAGCAAAATATCTTCTCCATCATACGCAGAGATAATAAAAAAAAAAGAAAAACCCAATAGAGAATATTGGGTCATCAGATGACGAATCCCATGAAAAGTCTACAAAAAGGGCCGGACGAAGAACAAACAAAGAAACCAGAGAAGCGGAGTCAGAAAAACAAAAAACTCTTGGCAGCCAAGCAACAATCGAAATGACCCTAGGGAGAACAGTTAGGCCAAGGAACTCCAAAGGAGGAGGGCCTACCCCATCAAGCGGTAAATGATGCAGATGATCTCTTGGAACTGTAGGGGTCTGGGTAATCCTAATAAGGCAGAAGCAATCAAAGACTTATTGAAGATCGAGACCGCGGACATCCTTATGCTCCAAGAGACCAAAGTAGAAGGGGAAGCCCTTCTAAACACCAACATTAACAAATGGAAATTTGACTCAGGAAAGGCTGTCAATGCAAGGGGAACATCTGGAGGTCTAGGCACTTTATGGACAAAAAGCTTTTCCTTAGAACGATTTTTAGCAACTCAACATTGGATCTTCACAGAGTTGCGCCACACTGTAAGTAATCTTTCCCTCGCCCTGTTTAACTTATATGTACCAGTTCATTATGAAGAGAAGAAAGAATGCTGGAGGTCGCTCTCAGAGTTTTTAGAGCAAATCAGCCCTGCAAATCTGGTTATAGGGGGGGACCTGAACATAATTTTAGATCTCAAAGAAAAGAAAGGAGGGATTCAGTCCAAAGACCCTTTCAGCAGAACAGTGGGCAGTTTGATCCAGCGCTGGGACTTGGTGGACCTCAAACTAGTGAAAGGTAAATTCACCTGGACAAATAATAGAACTGGAGATAATCACATAGCAGCCAGACTGGACAGGTTCCTTATCAACAGCTCTTTAATGATGGACAATAGAATTGTTTACTCTAAAATCCTTCCAAAACTCACTTCGGATCATAAACCAATTCTCTTTTGTCTAAAGAAAGAAGAAGATTTAGGCCCCCTTCCATTCCGTTTCAGCCCTCTCTGGGCAGGCAAGGATGGGTTTATGGATACAGTTCAAGAGGCATGGAGAATGGACGTTAATGGTTCCCCATGCTTCGTGTGGGAACATAAATTAAAGAATGTTAAAACAGCTCTCAAAGTATGGATAAAGAAATCCATGCAATCCCCCAACAGGTAGCGGAAGGAGGTGATCTCTCAACTGGAAGGTATTCAATTCGAAATGGAGGACACGTTTCCTTCGGTCTCAGAGCTTGCCCAAGAAAAATCGGCTCAAAAGAACGTGTACTGCTCCTTCAGGAAGGAAGAGGAGTACTGGCGATTAAAGTCCCGAAGTTTGTGGCTTAAATCCGGGGATAGGAACACCTCATATTTCCATAAACAATGCAGGGCCCGCCTCTCGCGCAACCACATAGCAGAAATAACCAGCTCCAGCGGTCAGGTTTTCAAAGGTTTCGCTCAAATTCAAGAGGCAGCGACAAACCACTTTAAGAACCTCCTCAGCGCAGAGAGAAATGGTGAGGAGGAGGACGAAACAGATTTTCTGTCAGTCATCCCTAGTCTAGTTAGTGAGGAAGACAACGCCTCATTGACGAGCCCAGTAACGGAAGAAGAGATCACCAATATCGTTTGGTCGATGGACCCCGACAAAGCCCCAGGTCCCGACGGGTTCTCAATTCATTTTTACAGGATCTGTTGGGAAATTATCAAATTCGACCTCTTCAGAATGATAAGAGGAGTCATGAAAAAGGCAAAAATGGGAGGAGGCACAAAATCTACATTTCTAGCTCTAATCCCCAAGGAAACTAATCCAAGATCATTTGACATATATAGGCCGATCTCCCTGTGCAATTCATCATATAAGATCGTGGCCAAATTGCTGGCTAATAGGATCAAGCCTCTCCTACAAAATCTTATCTCCCCAGCTCAAGGAGGATTTGTGAAAGGCAGACAAATCCTCGACAATGTCATCCAAATTCAAGAGGCCCTCCACTCCAGCTATGCTCGGAAAGAACAAGGTATGATAATTAAATTAGATATGAGTAATGCTTTTGACCGTGTTAATCGATCCTTTTTGTTCAGGGTCCTTGAAGCCTTCGGGTTTTGTCAAGATTTTATAAATATCATCAAAGCATGCATCGACAATGTCTGGATAGCACCATTGGTGAATGGGAGACCAACAGAATTCTTCTCTGCCACCAGGGGTCTGAGGCAAGGTTGTCCCTTGTCCCCCTTTCTATACATTCTGATGGCGGATTCATTAAGCAAAAAATTATCTCAGGAGCAACAACGTGGTTCCATCCCTGGGATCAGAATCGTGCAAGATACACCTTCAGTGAACCATGCGCTTTTTGCCGATGATGCTCTCTTGCTTGGTGGCGCCTCCCTGAGAATGGCTAAAGCTTTCAAGTCTACCCTTCAAAAATTCTGCAGTGTCACTGGTGCCCTTATTAGCGAAAGGAAGAGCGCAGTCTATGCTTGGAACTCCGATCAGCAAACCATCGATAGGATAGCTAGCGAACTGGGCTTCAAAGGATATGCAGAATGGGATAAAATTAAATACCTGGGTCTTCCGTTGACGATGGGATCCAACCGGAACAATCTATGGGAGGAGGTAATCTCCAAGTTTAACAAGAAGATAGCTGCATGGGGCGGAGTCTGGCTCTCCTCTGGAGGAAAGCTCTCCCTCATCCGGTCGGTTCTTTCCGCGCTGCCCACCTTTCAAGCTTCTCTGCTGTTGGCTCCAAGGCAAATAGCAGACCAAATCTCTTGCCTTATCCGGAACTTTCTGTGGAGCGGAGGTAAGGGGAACAGTAATCGATTCCATCTTGTCAATTGGGAATTGGTGAAGCGCCCAATCAAGGAGGGCGGCCTGCAAATTAGAGACCCTCTTCAAGCTAATTTAGCGATGGGTTGTAAGCTCCTGTGGCAGATAACCTCTGAGCCTATGCATCCAATTAGTCAGATTTTTATTCACAAATATCTAAGGAATAGATCGATCACCACCTTCAACCCATCCTCTTCTCCTAAAGGAACTTTGGCGTGGAGACTCTGTTGCAGAGGGCTTGATTTCTTCAGAACGCATTTGTACAAAGTACCTGGCAATGGCAAAACGACTTGGTTGTGGAAAGACCGAATCATGGGTCATCCCCCCCTCTCAGAGAAAAATGAAATTGCAGGAATAAGAGCTTGGTTAAGATCAAGAGGGATCAGAAAAATTGAGGACATAGTGGAATGGGACGAAGACGGCAATTGGAAGAGTTGGAATCTGCCCAACATTCCTGAGCAATTAATCGAGCAGTTAAACTTACTCATAGTTGAAATTGCAGACTTCGCCCCTATCCATAAGAATGAGGAAGACTCTTGGGGTTGGGGACAAACAGGGGTCTACTCTGCTAAACAAGGGTATTTACAAATGCAAAGTAAAAAAGACTCAGTTCACCCGGAAGGAGTGTGGAAACAGATATGGGAGTGCTTCAGTATCCCGAAGATTAACTTCTTCTTCTGGACCTTGTTTCAAAACAAAATTCTCACTGGCGAGAACCTTTGCAAACGGAACATCGCCGGTCCTCACCGATGCGTGTTTTGTAAAAAAGCTCTGGAAACCTCAGCTCATATTTTTCTCGAATGTGAGTTCGCTCAGAAGACTTGGACTAGTTTCTTAGCCGGTCTGAACGTTAGATCTCCAGCGAACTGTTCAATCACAGAAATGTTCTTGTCCTGGAAAGCCAGATATCCCCATCACATTGCCGCCAAGTCCCTCTGGTCCAAGGTGTGGGTTGCAGCCCTGAAGTATGTATGCTGGAAAGTGTGGCTCTCCCAGAATGAAATTATCTTCAACCAAACAGAAACATCAGCCGAAAAGGTTGCAGAAAAAGCCAAGAATCTTCTAATAGAGACATTGAGACAGTCCAGTGCAAGAGACAATACCTTAAGAGATGAAGAAAGAGCATGGCTGGGCGACTTCACTCCCATAATGAGTCCTCCTTCAGTCTCTCGTCCTCCCCTCAAGGAAAATTGGCAGATCCGTGACAATGCAGAAGGCTTCCAGAAGTGGTGGAAATCACAAGGTAAATGCACTATATTTTTCGACGGAGCCTCAAAAGGTAATCCAGGCAGGTCAGGGGCGGGGGGGATCATTTACTTTCCGAACGGAAGCAAAGAGTGTTTCAGTTGGGGCCTCGGAATAAAAACTAACAATCAGGCAGAAGTCCTTAGCCTCTTGAAAGCCTGTCAACTCGCCAGGGGAAAAGATCCTAAGGAGATAGAAGTGTTCGGAGATTCAGAATTGCTGATCAAAGCCTTAAGGAAAAACAAAAGGCTCAATGATCCTGTTCTGAACAAGCAGATTCTAAGAGTGATCAGACTCTTGAAGGAATTCCCTTCAGTCCAAATCTTCCATATTCTCAGAGAATTGAACTCAGAAGCCGACTCTTTGGAAAACATCGGATGCAACCATGAAAAAGGTATGATAAGCATAAACTCAGGTGAGGCGAAATTGGTAGTCATCCCCTAATCAGAGTTGTGAGTTAGGAGAATTTCTGCCTCTGTCTGAAAGGAATGGGTAAGCTATGCCGGTTAGTGAAAAGAGCAGGAGGTTATCAGCTCTTCGATTTTATTTCCTCCTTGTAAGAATCAGTTCTCAGTCACTCCCTCCTTGCAAAAATCCAGGGGAGGCGTTGTTATCATCTCAGGTCCTGAAAACAGAGGATAGGTGCGCAGTCTGCCATGAATTCGAACTCACATTGCTTAAGTAACAGCCCTCAGTCACTTGACAGGACGCCGGACTCTGGGATCTTGCAGTTTGGCACGATTATGGCAGGCATACTTGGGGGATCAGACTGCTGTTTTCCGCCCTTCCATTAACAAAGAAGTGGCTAGCTTCATGTGCTCTTTTCCTTTAATCTATACTGTTCTTCCTTAAACCATCACTGCTCTCAATCAATTCTGAATCGTAGGAAGTGGCAGACTCCAATCAGCTGCAGAGCAATTTCTTCAAGCCTGAGTTGCAAGTATGCTAATACGAGTCTTCGAATTTTCTTCCTTCTTGTAAAGGAACAGGGGTGGCGATATTAATCCACAAGCCCAGGATAAAGAAGAGAGGCATGTTGTTTGTTATGCAACAGAAATTCTCAATGCATTCTCTATGTTAAATAATCTGCTCTTAGCTTGTCCAAGCTCGAAGGGATGGCAGTTGATCTCTAATTCTCTCATAGATTATTCCCAGTAGCAGAATTCGCCGAGTACAGAACAAGAAATGTAAATCTGCTTTTGACCTCGGTCATCCATAAATAAAGATACCCGTTTTGGTTAAAAAAAAAAATATCTCAAACATTGACTATGATAGTGACCCTTATACTTATCAAACTCTTAGTAAAGTGGTTGCGAGATTTGTAGAAGTCACATCATCACCATTATGGATATTTGTGTCATTTCATTCATACACACGATTGGCAATGTTATTGTCAAGCTTCAAGAGCAAAACAAACTCAAGGATGCAGCTTACATGTTAAGACGTTGAAAATGTATGTTTGATTAATGTTAAAAAATTCATTTATGTACAAGTTAATTGAACTTTTACTATTTCATGTTACAAGCAAAAGTCAAATCTTCTTAACCGTGAAGATCAACCATTTATAAATGATTTTGAGTTCATCCATATTGATAGTTGGGCAAAATATGATAGCTATATGTTTATGTTTTTTAATTGGGTAGATGGAAAGAGTCATAGTCAAGTACTGGTTTATGATGTTATTGTGAAAAAACTAACATATGAAGACAAAGAAACAAAAGGAGAGATAGTTAACATTTATCAAAAACCAAAGTCATTAATTAACTATCTTATAGACATATGTTCAAATGAAGGAGATTGGGTTCTTGATTTATTTACTGGCTCAGATAAGTTTTATTATATAGAATTTAATTTCAATATATTCTTTCTTAATTTATATGTCATTATACTAATTTACTTAATTAATTATTTTGTGCTTGATAATTAGGTACAACACTAGCATGTTGCCTACAAAAAGGAAGAAATTGCATTGACATTGAAAAAGATCCAGTACAGTGCAAATTTATTCAGCAAAGAATTAATGCTTTTCAATTTTTTCCAAATGCAATGCAAGAAATTGGGTTGAAGAAAGTGGATTTTAGTGAATCACGTGTGGAAAAAAAGGCAAAGGAACCTCAACCACCATTACATTGAATGATTGGAAAGGCATACATTGGGAGTTTCGCAGACATTAAAGATCAATTAGAAGAGGAAAATGAGCAAAATGAAGCAAAAAAATATTGTGGGAGAAGACAATGATGAAACTCTAGAAGATGAAGAGTTTGGATTGTGTGATATTGCTGATTAAATTTAAGTTATGCTTGGAAATCAAGCTCATTTTTTGTAACTATTAATTAGTTATACTTGTAATGTTTTGACTTTGACATTTTATGAGAAGAATAAGCATTCAATTAATGTTGTTATGTGTTCAATATTTGTATTATGCGATTTTCACTTTAATTTTTATGTGATTCATTATTTTTTGACATGAAATTCATAAAAAAGGCTATTATTTAACCATTTTTTGTTAAATTTTTCCTATAAAAATTGTGATTTTAACATGTCATTTCTAGCAAAAAATTATGAAAATGTGTAATTTTTTAGTTATGCTTATGTTTAAAATTGTTATTTTCATGTCAATTGTTAAAAATTATTGTTTTATAGAGATAATTATTTGATGTGCATTGAAAAATTAATTAACGATATATAAATATGTAGAATATTGAAACTTTAAAATATCGACCTTATTCTTTAACTATGCAAAAAAATAAAAACCTCACTACAATTTTTTTTTTTTAAATAAAAACAAGAAAATATGAAGAAAAAGAAAACCACTTCAAAAAATGTTAAATTTAGAAAATAATTATTCACATTTAATACATTAGAAAAGCTAAAGTCAAAAAATAGGTCTTTTAAAAAAAGGGCCTAATGCAGAATCAACACTTTTTAAAATCAGCATGCAAATCACTAACATTCTAAAAATAATGTACATAAAAAAAAAAATTAAGTGTCAAAAACTATGTTAAAAAAATATGTGTATTCTACATCACCACTTTTCAAAATCGGGTCACTTTTTTGCTACCTTTATGAAACGGGTAATCGTATCAAATCTCGTTTCAAAGTTTGCATTGTTAAAATCAACAATAGATTTTTCACTATCTTTATATAAAGAGTTTGCTTCTACCCATTTAGTGACATAATCCATGCAAACTAAAATGTGCCTCTTTTTCCACAATGTAGGAGAGATTGGCCCGACATAATTTAAAGCCCACCTTTTCAAAGGGTTCGATGAGCACATGAGGTTGTAGGGGAATTTCATCTGCTTGGGTTTGTCTTCCCATTCGTTGGTAGTTGTCGCAACTATTGACATAATTCTTCGCATTTTACAATAATGTAGGCTAATAGTTCCATTGATGGAACACTTTGTAGACAGTTCTCTTATCGACTAAATGGCCTTCACAAGGTCCATCATGGAAAAATTTCATAACACAGAACATTTGATATACTCATACACACCTTCAGATAGTTAAGTTTGGCCACATTTGAAAAAGGTATCCATCAATCCAAGATTAAGTGGTGTTGAGTTTCACAATTTGTTATTTTTCATGCGAAGAAAGGCGTTGAGGCAGCCACCCTATAGCCAAAAAAAATTCTATGTCTAGAAACTAAAGAGTGTAAGTAGAGATACCAAATGAATGTTTGTCAAGGAGACTATCATCAACATGATTATTTTTATTATCATTGCAAATTTGAGAAAGAAAATATCCAACTAAGTTCTCTTTTCTAGGCTATCCACGATGGTAATTTTGAACTCCTACAATAACAATAACCATCTCATGATTCTACCATTACTAACAGATTCATTCATCATAAATTTAATGGTTGAATGGTCAGTGTGTATAAAAACTTCATTGCCTATAATATAGTGTCTAAATTTATTTATAGCATGAACAACAACTAGAAATTCTTTCTTTGTAACCATGTATTTAAGTTCTCTTGGTGCTAGGTTTTTACTAACAAAATAAATTGCATAGGATACCCCATTCTCTTTTTGTGCTAAAACAACCATAGAGTTGTACCTAAAGCATCTATACAAATATGAAAAGGAAGGACCAATTTGATCCCCTCAGCACTAGTGCTATCGAAAATTTCTCCTTCAAAATATCAAAAACATTTTAGCATTGTGAATCCCATAAGAAATCTACATGTTTAGCTAATAATTTAAACATGGGTGCATCTATCCTTGTAAAATTTTCAGCAAACCTTATGTTGTATCTCGCATGGCCCAAGAATATTCTTACTTCTTTTTGTGAATGTGATACTGGAAGATCTATAATGACTTTAATTTTGGTTGGGTCCACTTTAATATTTGCATGAGAAACATGATGCCCAAGGACAATCCCTTATGTTAATAACATTTTATGTTTAATGCTACTGAAGGCAAGATGAGCTTCTTTGCAACGGATTAATAATTTTTCAAGCTTATCTAATGCTTCCTTGAAAGTGTTATCATAAAACTGAAAAGTCATTCATGTATATTTCAACACATTCATGAATAAGGTTAGAAAAAATTCCTAGTACTGCATGTTGAAAGGTAGTGGGGGAATCACACATCCCAAATAGTAGAACCCTCTATGCAAATGTCCCTCGTGAACATGTAAATGTATTTTTTTCTTGGTCTTCTAGTGCAATTTGAATTTGGTTGTATCCACTAAAGCCAACTAAGAAAGAGAAATGTTGTTTGCCTACCAAAGTGTGTAGTACCTAATCAATAAAGGGAAGTGGGAAATAGCTTTTTAAGGTATTCCTATTCAATTCTTGGTAGTCAACAAAATTTCTCCATTTTCCGCCTTTCTTAGGTATGACTACAAGTGGAGAAACCCACATGTTGTCTGAGATATGGTGTATGAAGTTTGTGTCTAGAAATTTTTGTAGTTCCTCTTTCACAGTGTCCTTTAAGGTAGGATTCATGTGGTGTTGGGGTTGCCTAATTGGCTTAGCATTTTCTTGAAGATATATATGGTGTAGGAAAGTAATAGGGGATAAGTTGTGCATGTCATGGTATTCCTAAGAAAATAAACCAGATCATTTATATAGTACTTGAATTAATTGTTCTTGTTGGGTCTCATCGAGATTAGCGTTGATATTCAAGAAAAAAAATTGGGGCTTATGTTGACAGGAATGTTGTAAGGATCTATTTTTTCATTAATGGTTGATAAAGGATAGGTTAAAGAGCTTGTTGGTCCATAATTTTCCCAAAAATCCATACTAAAAATATGATCAAAGGAAGGAAATAATTTAGATTGTTTAGTACAATCTATTGTGAAAAGAAATTGATCTAGCAAGTTTTCTTCTGTGGATTCTCTCAATTCTTTGGATTGTTCAATAGTTAAGAGAGTAAGTACAATCTCCTCTTCTTCATAAGGATCTCTTACCCAAGGATATTCATCTATCATAGGCTTGGTTGGTAGGTAGAGGATCAATTTCTTCATGGTCGTCCCATTAGATATAGTCATTTTTCTGGGCCTATAACCAATAAAGGCCTCAACTATGGCTAACTGTGGTCTCCCAAGGATCAATGAGTGATCCTCCATGGTTGTCTTGGGTTGGATTACCCAAAAATCCATGGGATATTCCCATGAATCAAAGGTTACTATAATATTGTCAAAGACTCCCATAGGCTTGACACTGGATCTGTCAGCAAGTTCAAAATAGTGGAAGTGGGTCGAAGACTTTGTAATTACAATTTTCCCATTATTGGGATAGTCACAATGTTGATGGAAACCCCTAATTTGATAAGGGCGTTATCTATGGAAACATTGTTGATGAAGATGGTGTACAAGGTTTCTGGGGTCT
Source organism: Pinus taeda (assembly GCA_000404065.3). NCBI lineage: Eukaryota > Viridiplantae > Streptophyta > Pinopsida > Pinales > Pinaceae > Pinus > Pinus taeda. The sequence goes on along the minus strand of APFE030934929.1, from coordinate 15,936 downwards.
ACATATTTCTCCATCACAATCTTCTTAGAAATCAAACTATCTAACTATCCTACTACTTCAATAGTGAGAGGCTTCTTTTTTCTTTCTTCTTGGATTTTTGATACATAATTCCTTGATGGTTTTGGCATATATAAGGACATCCTTGATGGCCTAAAAAAGGGGAATTTTGATGCAAACATTTTCAATTATTCTTCTAAATCAAATTCTAGCTGGGCAATAAGTTTTTATATGGCTAATCTCTCGTAATAAGGAGGAGTTTTAGGTTCTTGAGATTGTTGTGCATATGAAGTAGAACTTCGAGGCTTTGTTGCATGAGGTTGTTTCAATTGTGAAGTAAAGGGTGTCTATGTGGTAGGAGTAATCATTTCCTTAGGTTGGTTGTCATTGATCACTCGATCAATAGTTTCCCCCTTTACAAATTATTCCTCGGTGACAATGGTGGAATATTTTATTTTTAGGACCTTTCTTAGCCTAAGATGAATGTCTTGAATCAGAACCAGGGTAACAAAATATGTTGGAAGGTCTACATATTTGTTTTAGAATCAGGCTAAGTTGCCTTGTTGTTAGGATTGGATACGATATGAACAAGCAATTGGGTTGATCTAAAGGGATTTTACGTTATAGTCAATCGTGGAAATTGAGGAATGGACGATTGTGGTGCACTTAATTTTGTTTGCAAATGATGATATTATTGTGGTAAGGGTAGAGAGTATTGTGGGTAGACAGGATAAGACATGAGGAATTGTTGTGAGGACATATTCCCAAAGGTATTGTCTCACCAACCTTAATGCCAAGGCTGAAGTTGAGTTTTTTTTAGGCCACATAAGCTGCCAAGGCATCTGAGTATTTAACTCTTGAGGAAATGAATCATAAAATGAAGGAAAGTACGAAGAAGGTTATAGTGACATACCTTGTGCCCATGGTTGCCATAGTCTCCTTTATGTTACTTAAAACGATGGTTCAATTGGTTCATTTCCTCCTTTATAGATAGCTCAAATTCCTAACAACAAAGAACTTTGTATCATGGTCATCTGCACATATGACACAAAACCTCACATGATTTAGTGGAAATTTCTTAGGAGAATGCCTTTTCCTACATTTATGACAAAAAATAGTTAAGTTGTGTTTGCGTATTCTTGTTTCTTTTTAATGCTCAAGGTGTCTAACTGTGAGTTGATGGTCTCAGGGATTTTTGTTCTGAAATATTCAGGCAAATTTCTTAACTTCATCCTTGTTATGCCCCTTGAAACAGGCTTAGTTACTCGTGAGAAAGCTTATCTTATAATCTTACCGGATTTGGCTCTGCTCCTTGAGTATTTCCTGCACATTACAAATGTCAGCAAATGATAATTGAGATATATCACCAAAACACTTGAGATTAAGAACATCTATGTATTTCTCTAATATTTCTTTCAAAAATATGGTCTTGATAGTCTCATCAATTAATGCATCTACTTTAGTCTTTTGGAGGTTGTACAAAAGGCTCTCAAGAAATTCCTCAAGACTCCCCTTTGGCTAATCATACATCTTGAAAATGCCATTGCGTGCGTCTTTAAGTCTATAATAGTCCTATATTTTTTATGGAAGGTGGATTTTATTTTATCTCAAGATATGATAATGGACTCTCCAAGTCACATAAACCATCTAAGAGTATAATATTTTAATGTGGCAGGGAACAATTTTAATTTTTGGGTGTCATGTACATAGTTGTAACTTCAACATAGAATGTCAAATTCAGAAAGAAAGAGAATTTAGATCCTTCGTATCCATACCTCAAAATTTGGGCATGGTTAATGGAGGAATGTTCTTCGTAGCAACATTCGGTGCCAGGTCAAGGATGGGAAACCCAAAAATAGTTTCTCCCTCTATTTATGCATCTTTGTGCTCTTCATCTGCCATATTGCCAACTAATCTTAACTCAAATAGTCATGGTGAGAGGTTTGGCTCAATAATCAAGTGAGGTGAATGTTAAAATTAACTTCAACAAATACTTATGGCATCTCCTCCATAACAGTTGTCCCTATTTGTGAAATCACCATGTTCTGAGGTATTCTAAAGAGTATGTCAATGCGTTATGGGTTAATATCTTGGTTAAGTATTGGATCAACCTAATTATATTCATAGCTTTTCTTTCCTCTTTAGCTCTAAAGTCAATTCATATGCATAACTCCTCCCCTTTTAATTGCTACCTATGTACCTTTCAACTAGATTGAAGGGGGAGTTTTATTGTCACCAAACAAATTAATTGGAAGTTTATATTTAAGAAACCTACCTTTGTTATCTCTATTATTACCATTATTCAACCACATATCAGATAGGGTTTGGAATGACTCACTAAAGTGAATGCAGCGGGCTAGAACCTTTTTTAGCAACTCTAAAATGAAGGTGTGTTTACATCTTATTGTCTTTCCTCCGCCAATCTCAATGGTGATTGCAAAAGAAACAAATTAAAGACTATGTTTTGATCATTTATATTTTAACAATTCCTTGATAATGACTATGGTTATCAATATACCCTACATCGATGTGCTTCATAATACTTGTGAACTATAAGGACAGTATGCTAAGAAATCTAGGGCAACATATACACTATGTTCTTTAGCTCAATTTCTCTTATACTTTGACAAATTCTTGTGATTATTATTTTTGTCCTTCATTATTATTATTATGTTATTTTCATCATCAAGATAGATTCCAAAGAAGAAGATCACAAAGACGCCAGAGATAAGCACACAACCAGGGAAAAACCCTTATGAAGGGGAAACCTAGTCAAACTCTTCATCTAGTAGAATCAAATCAAGTTGAGACAAACCAAGACATTTTTTACCATGACACAATCTTTCCTCCATCCATCAAGTCAGACTCTTATGAAGATAATTCAAAATTCCAAAGTGTACACACATCTACTCCTTAGCTATGTAATTTAGTTTCTCCAATACAGACTTGAAACTTTGACTTCGTCCTCTGCAATTACATCTTTCTTTTGTAGACTTCAATCCTTGTAATTTCATTGTCCTTTTGTAGACTTTGACCCCTGCAATTTCATTGACTTGTTGCAAATTCAAACTATCTTGTCACTATCCAAACTAGGTCAAGCTCAATTTTCTTTATATAGTTGTTACTATTTGTTCTATTGGGGCCGACATGAATGCTAAGAGAGACCAAATTCATAGAGGGCACAACCCACTTGATGGAGGAGGATAAGACATAATTTTTTACATAGAAATTTTTCTTTCTTTGACACAATGAGCCCAAGAAGGGTCTCTTACATAATGACTTTGACTCAACAAATAAATCCTATAGCACTCAATGGGTGCTTTGACTTGTTGACCACAAGCATGGAACCCACACTTTAATAAGTCAATTTATTTTACAATAAAAAAATTCCTTTTTCTTTTTTTGACGCCTACAATTATGAAGACTGACACTAGTTACATTCTTCAACACAGTATGTGTAGGTAAAGGTCTAATGTCTAAACTATTCTCTCAATCCCAATTTTCTCTATGATTTCATAGGACAAACATTCCTTGTTGGATTTAGAAATATAAATAGATTAACACAACAGTAATCAAACTTATTTGAGCAAACAACCAAATAAGCTAATAGTTAACTCCTTTGTTTTGATTCCCTTATTGTATCCAGAAAGCAATCTTTCACTTTACTAGGATAACGTTCATGGTAACAATGGAAAAAGGTTGAATGCAAATGAAAGGGAGTTAAAATAATGTGGAGTCTATTTTTTTTGTGGGGGGAGTGTCACAAGTTGTCATTGAAGTTGATTTCCTTTGTCTATCTGCCATAGATTACTCAAAACCTATACAAGAGCCATGAACGTAAAGGAATTGTGTTGGATTAAGAACAACAACAAACTTATGTGAACGAGTGTATGCGTGATAAAGCAAGTGTTATGGTGGGTTTTTCACCTATGATTTAGAGACACTATCTCTATGCAAGTGTGACTCTGCTAAGGCTTGTCTCAAGGTTCACACGCACTCAAAAACCTCTTCAATAATACTTGAAACCTCTTTGTTTGAACTAATATCATAGTCGACACTAGAAGACACTCTTTTCTACAAAACATTCATGTATTTCATGTTTGGTGATTGATCAGTTCCTCAAAGAATTAAGTTTTTAGAAATAAAAAAATGAAATTACTCTGATATGTGTTCAAGAGAAAAACAAAACTAGAAACAAACTAATCTCTGCAAACCCTAATTGTCTAATGAGCAATAGAACAAAATGTAGCAAAAATTAACCAATAATAAAAGATCAATGAAATAACCTAAATGAAAATATATTCTAATATATGAGACATGGTTGTGCTAATTTACATTCTGATTAGAGATTAATAACTCATGCTAAGTAAACAAGCTCTGAATACTATATAATTATATGGTCATGCATTCATGTATTATGTTAAAGTAAGCTAGATATTGCTATGAGAAATAAAATCATAGAAATGAACTAACTAAATGCAAGTACACTCATCTCATTTGTCCCTCAGAGGTGGGCCCTTGACAATCTAGGTAGGAGATCTAATAAAACTCACAAAATCAGTGACAACAAAATACCATGGATCAAAATGATGCTTTTATTAATAACAAAGTATCACAAAGGATTACAACACTTATATCGTAGCTATATGGAGAAAAAATAATGTAGTTTATAATGATAAAATGGCGAATAGAATCTTGCCTTGAATTTGCATATTATAACAACATACTCTTTCTCACAATCCTTTATTTATAGAGTTTGATGCACTATATAGAAATCCCTAAACTAGAGAGATAGAACCAACCCCTTCGTTCACATGGATCAAAGGGTAAAAACAGTTACATCATAAAATATAACCAAGATTGATTCTTTTAACCATTGATACATTTTCGGTACATACCGAATCAAGGTTTGATCAATTAACTCAAGCGCATGTGAATAACATAGTAAATCTCAGACTGTATGGGAATGACGATTCAGGTATTGATTTGAATCTTTCATGCTACGGAAGAGAGGAATAGACACATAGCATAGGTTTTTATGCAAGTTAGCAATCAAATCTTAACCCTCATGTGACCAAACCCAAATTGTGCGTGCGTAGACATAAAGCTTTGGAACTCAACTATTGCTTAAAATAAAGAAATTTACGTCAAACACTTGTTAAGGGAAACTAAGGCTCAATATTATGAAGATAGGTGGTATCAAGATTAGGTTTAGATAAGGTATAGTTTGGCAGAAAGGATGTCTAGTAGATGGAAAAGTAAGGATCCAACAAAAACTTCTAAGCCAATTGTTTTCATGAATAAGATTTCACAAATCCTTTTTAGATAAGAGAGGCCCCTTCAAAAGTTGCCATTCAAAATCTAATCCAATCCTCCTTTGAACAAAGAGCTATATATTTTTATGTAATCACTTTTCCCAATAAACCTTTATTCTTTGTCATTCTCCATTAAATTTTTTCTACTAAAGTTTGTTCAAATATATGAATATTTTCTAATCCCTACCTTATTTTGGTTTTGAAAAAGTTTTTCTACTTAAACAATTGTATTCCTTCCCTTTCTATTTTTCTTGTTCATATGAAGCTAAATCACATTTTCTAATTTTTTTCTCACATTCCTTCTGGCGTGTAAACTAAAAAATGCCAACAATTAGGCATTGCCTCCAAAACTAATTTGACTAAAGTAATCTTGGCTCCCTCAGATAACCACCATTAGCATGAATTAGTTATTCTCTTCTTCTTCTTTTCTCTTTTCTCATAAAGATAGTTCTAATTCTCGAATTTGTAGTTAGTAGGCTTGAAATAAAATTTTATATATTTTAACCCCACACCAATATTTGAACAAACTATCTCTCTAAACCTGCTTCTAGGTCACGTCTACATCCTTGTTGCCTTATTATATAACTTCTTTATATTTTATATTTCCCTAATTGTTCCCATGCCAAATAAAATCATGTCATCTACAAATAATAAATGAGATAAGGAGAAATGATTTCTCATTTTTATACTCTTACCTTCACTTTTAGATGCATTCACCATTCTCCTCAAACCATTTGCAATTAACAAGAATAAAAAGAGAGTAATAAGGCATTTGTGCATTAGACCCCTAGTAGAATAGAAGAAATTAGGCATTGACCCATTAACCAATACAACAAACGAAGTTGATAATTTGCACCCCATAATCCAATCTACTACTAGAGATCTCATCCCAATTTGAATAAAAGAATCCTATTATTTAATCAGCTCGCCTTATAAAAAACCTTAGCCAAGTCTAATCTCATCATCATAATGGAAATTTTTTCCTTTGTTGTATGTAGTCCTTCTCGTGCTATTCTGACCACATGAATTTTCCTAATATGAAGAAAACTATACAGCTCTTTTGAGATAAAATTAGGGAAAATTCATTTTAAGCCTATTTTCTAGAATTATTGTTCAAATTTTATACGCAACTGCATAGTGAGATAGGAATATAATCATCAAAGTTATATTAATCATTTTGATTTGGACTTAGAGATATAAATGCTTATTTAGTGCACCCACCAAATAAGTTAGTATTATGTCACTTTTAGCAACTCCTCTTCTAGGAAGTCATAGAAACACAAATAAAATTCCACCATCTAGCGATGTGGACTCTGACTCTTTTCCTTCTTAAAAGGTTGTAGAATTTATTTGACCCTCTTTGGTGACTTCAGCTTCAAGCTATTTATTTTGTTGTTATTTAATCTCTTTTATGTTTGCCTTAGGAAATTCTTGGAATAAACTTTTAAAGTGCCTTACTCCTTATGCTATCTTTGATATTTTTCTTAGCTTCCTCCAATCTTTCATACTATTCTCCCATTAAATTTTGATGTTCCTTCAATGTTTTATGTGGTTTTGGAATAATTTAGTATTCTTGTTGCCCTCTACTAGCCAAGTAGCCCTATTCTTCAGTCTCTGCTCTACTTGTCCATGTTCCAATATCTTCGTTTTGTATTTATTTTTTTATTTTTTTAATCCATTTTATCCTTGTTTATAAAGAATCCTTCCTTATTGGAGTGGCAAGAGGGGGAGTGATTCTCTTTAATCCCAAATGAAACATTGAAGACATATATGTTTGGGGCCTAGGTAAGAAGACAAACAATTAAGTTGAAGCTTATGATTTGTTTCTCGGGCTATCCTTAGCTCAAAAAAAGGGCATCAAAAAGATCCAAGCTTTAGGAGACTCAATGTTGATCATAAAGCATATGAATTACAATTCATCAGCAAAAAACATGAACATAAATAAAATTAGTAAGATATCCCAAGGCATGATTCCCTTCTTTGATTTGGTGTCGTTCTTTCACATCCTAAGAGGGAATAACCAGGAAGTAGATAAGCAAACAAATTTGGCTTGTCAGTTGAATACAGAAAGAAGTATAGTGAATGAGGTAGAGGAAACAATATGCATTCCCTAATCTTAGTCATGGGATCCAATTATTGGTCTGAGGATGGCATTCTTGGCTCATCCAAGAGGTTAGAAAGGAATTTTTTTTTTGGAAATTTCAAGGTTAGTAGCACATTATCTCTCCCCCCCTCTCTCCATTTCCTCCCTTTATAACCCACCCCACCCCCCTACCCCTTACTCCCCATCCAATCTTCTCCTTTATCACCTCTTCTCCCTAACCCCTGTCACCCTTCTCCATCTCTTCCTTTTATGCATCCCATCATTTTCGATCCTTCTCCTCTCCATTTCTCTATGGCCACCTTCTCCTTTACATTCTGCCTCCTGCTCCTTTGTCCCTGTCACATCGACCTTTACTTGTCCTAGCTTGTCCTTGCACCTTGAGGCATTGGTTGTCTTAGCTTGTTGTAGCAATGTATCTGTGTCCTTCATGATGGTACTACACTTGAGTTAGGGAGATCTCACAACATGAGAACCCAACCCCCACGGCATAGAATTTGTTGTGAAGGCCAACAATCTAGCATAGGAGATGGTAATTTAAAGGGAGAGCATGAGAGGAAGGCGTGGTTTAGGATAAATGATGAGGAAAAGAGTTGGGAAATTATGGTGGATAGATGGGAAATTAAGGTGGAGCATTAGGATCTCAACTTCATGAGTACTAATCTATAGTACTTCATCAAATTCAAACCTGCACCTTTTGTTTAAGGAGTAATGGTTTGATATGATGTTATGGATTATGGTTGATCTCTTCTCAGGTGGTCTCTGTGAAGGCCTTGCGGCTGAAACTGGGGTCACTGAGTATCTACTATCAATTTTTGGTCAAAGTGTTGGCCTTTAGGGGCATCTCTGAAGGAGTACGTTTTCAAGAGGAGAACCTGTATGTTGATTTGCAAAGTTTTGGTTGTCTGAGTGAGGTCAAGAATTGTGCGGATAAGCAAAGTCAGGCGGGGGAGTTGGAGCAGGAAATCGCAGGCTCTAGATTAAGTGTCGGAAACATTCTGGAGTTGGGGGTCTATGGCATACTGGAAAATATCATGAGTGTGCTCAGCAATTCAGGAGAAAAAAGCTCTTTGTCCGGTTGTTGGGGCTGTTGTAGGCCTAGGACAGGGGGGTCGAGGGAGGGAAAAGCTCGGGAAAGTGGCAATAATAGGAATGCATGTAAGGAATGTGTGCAAGAACATTTGAAGATTAGGGAAGGTCTGGCTATTCTGCAGCGATGTATCCATTAGCAGCAAAAGGAGGCTCAGGCCATGCAGGAGTTGCAGCTCTAAAAGAAGGAGAGAATCTGAAAACTAGAGGATGAGGTGGATGCGTTGCATCAACAAATTGAGTAATTGAAGCTCAAGATGGAGAAGAAAAGCCACAGGAATGAAGAAGAATTCACTGGACTGGATCTTAACAGTCTAGCGTCGATGGAGGAGTAATTTTTTCTCTCACTCAATTTTTGAAAAATGCTTTTGTATGGCAAACTATAAATGTATATATTTACTATTTCAGTTATGTTGAATATATAGACATAGGCTACCAAAAATAAGAAATTTTTGTATGAAGAATGGGGAAAACTCTCAGGGAAGGGATGGGGAACAATTGAAGTCTTAGATGCCCTTAGCAGGCTTGAAAATATGATGTAAATTCATGATTTTGTACGTGAGTGAGCGCGATTTATATTTATAAAAACACTACTCATTTTGGTTTTAAAAAAGGAATCCTTCCTTATTTGTTTCAGTCAATTTTTTGATTTGTTCCTTGATCTCAATAAGCTTTTGTTAAGTTTACTAGGCTTTTTTATTTCCCTGCTTTTCTATTATGTTTTAAACTTTCATCAAATTTATTACAAATTGATAAAAAGTTGTGTCCCTCATATTAATTTCATATTTTTTGGAATCATGAGTGACCAAATTATTGAAACCTTTTTCTCCTAGCACATTATGGTTAAATTTTGAAGGGTTTTAGGGGTTTATTCTCATCTTTTTTTAATTGTAGCAATATGGCTAGATGATCTAAATATCTCTCCACCCTGTTGACGGCGCTGGACCCGCCAACATGTAAGGGGATCTCCTTGGTAATAAGTCCCAATTAGACCTCAAACCGTTTGGTGTAGGGGTCCCAGCAGTGGGTCATATGGCAATGCCTTGACTGCGATTTCGCACAGAGGCAAGTAATATGACTCTGTTGGTAGCAAGGGTGTGAAAGCTACAGTGAGTCAAAAAAGGTGCATGAGAGGTTCTAACACATTGAGGGTGAGGTAAGTGCACCCCTTGTAAACTTGTAATAGTACTCGACTTGGAAGGGAACACACGAGCAAAGATGCATCACCAGCTGGAAAGCGAGTTAGTAAGCAATCCAAAGTGATGGTTAAACCAACAACACATTTCTGAAATATTCATACATACTCATACAGAATAGTCCATACATGCATGCATAGTAAAGAAAATACATATATCATTTAGAGTAAACAAGATAGCATAGAATACAATACAACATATGCATGAAATGTGTTGGCTCTTATTATATAAATAAGTGTAAGTTCCATTCATACAATACATGCATGTCCAACCACTAGTCCCAATAGTGGAATGTTACAACCACATCTGCCTGCTCCTCTAAAGAGATGTACTAACTCTGCATAGTGGAGAAGCCAAGGCTCATTACAATATTGTCCAAGCTCTCTCCAATATAGTCTTATCGGAAGCTTGGCTTACCAAAAGCCTCTACAATGAGTTATGAGGGACTATTTATAGCAAAGGGTGCGGTGACTTTTGACATTCCCCTTTGTGTCAGTTCAACTAACCTCATGACTCTTCATCTACTCCATGACTGTTACATCCAACTATCGACACTTGACAAGACATTACATTACAATGGACATGTACTAAGACAACATAGCTTGAGCAAGTCATGCAAGACATCACTAACACTCTGTCTGTTGTGATGAGACCAACTCTTTGACATGCTTGTGATGGTGAAGGTGGTGAGCTGATGCCAAGCTTGGTCGTCCGTGATGGTGTGTACGCACTCAATGGTGACATCTTGTTGAAGCGAACTCTTGCCTCCGTTGCATTTGGGTGCATTGGTATGGCTCCTTCATCCAACTTGTCTGCTAGCATGCACATGGTCTTCTTGGTGCAATTGAACCGGAAACACATTAATGCATAGTGTCTGTGTTGATCTTCCAGTGTGTGTTGGTGGTCATGCGCATCAACTATCAACTACATGCTAAACTCCAGTTGGACTTATTTCTTGTCTTCGCCTTAGTGAGTGTGATGAATGGGTTGGATCGTATGTGTGCGCACAATGACATGCACGATGTTGAATCCCTTGAATGCGATCAACAACACTGCTCACCATGTCTGCTCCATGCCAGCTGCTGGGATGGATCTATAACTTGTACGAGTGTAGTTTCATTCGTGAGTGCATGTTGTGCCCCTTGTTGTTCCTATTCCTGTTGCAACTCATTCGCTTGTCTGTGCAGCTTCATGTTGTTTCTTGAGTTGTTGCTTCAGCACATGAAACTCCTTCTTTGTTCCATTCTCTATCTTCGCACGATCTTCATGTCGCATCGTCATCTCATAGCTTGAGTCTCCAAAGTTGAATTCATCATCGGTGGATCTACTTGAGCTTGCAACTTTGTTCCGCCTGTGTGTTGTCAACAACCTTCCTCTTGCATTCGTTGCATCAGTATGCTACCTTCATTTGTTCATGATGTTCCTCGTTTTTATGTTGTTGTCATCATATCTTGATGTCCTCGTCTATGAACAACTTTATGTTTTCGTGGGTAGGCGAGTTCATAGACACTTGATCGACTACATCCCTAAGTGTGCTCTTAATGGTGTCTTCATCTCTGCTCTCTTGGAAACCATTGTACTTGTACTGTTGAGAGGTAGATGAACACCTACGATACCTGGAGCAATGGAAACACTCATGGCAAGCAATTTGTCAGTCAAAAACAAAAATGAACTAGAGAAATGACTTGCAACATACCTATGTGACTGATCATGAAGGTTGTGCAATTTCCGTCGGGAGGTTGGGAGACTGACTGCCAAGACTGCGCAAGGCACAGTCTGGGTTGCTGGGAGACTGACTGACTGTTGGAACTGTGCAATGCACAATCTAGTCTGGTTGTTGACTATTAGAATTGTGCAATGTGCAATATCAGCTAGCAATGGTTGCAAGCTCAGTGACTGCATTGCGTAATTTTATGGGCCAACAGTCATTGTCCCTTAGAAATGTGAAAAACAGTCCTGGAGGATAGTCACTGGGTAGAAATTCACATTTCCTGAGAGGAATATAGAGCCTTCTCTCTCATGATTACACAATGTTGTCTTGGTGAGGCTCTTGGTGGGGTAAAGTTTGGGCCAAGGCTCCTCAGACTCGCTGATGGGCAATTGAAAGCGAATGCATGGTGATACTAAGTGTAAGCATAAGTGAATGATCGTGCATGCATACAGTGAATGACAGATTCATAAAACAGAACATGCATGTGGGTGAGGTGAATCGCCGAATCGGCGACCGTTAGTGAAAAATAGTTTCATGCATGCGACAACAGTGAGATGTTAACAGAAACTGAAACAATGCTAGTACAAGCTAGTATGTATCAAAACAACAGCAAGCGCTCATTGAAATCAAGAAAACAGTGCATGCGAAACACAAAAAGCGCCAGAAATGCAACCCAAGACATGGAAAACAGGCTTACCCCAAAACAACTGAGTTGAATGCGCCAACAACTCCTAGATGCAATGTGGGATGTCAGAGATGCAATGTTGATGTGAGGAATGAGCTTTGCAGCGTCTGGCTGATGATTTTTTATCAAATCGAGGTTGTGACGTGCATGCCACAAATCTAGGGAAAGCAACACTTGGTGGGGGGTTTCTAAAATGATCCTTGCATGTAACCTCAAACTGCCAAAAATAGATCCCTGAAACAAGGGATGCTTTTGCATGCTACCTTAGGAGAAGTAGCCCATGCATGCAAGTCTGTTTATCTTGGTCTCGGAGGGTGCCGGTCAACTCAGCTGCACATGCAAGAGGCTGCTCAAATTGCTGGGAGAAAACGTAAACTTTTGTCTAAGAGCTGAGCTGGCTGCCAAAGAGGTTTGTGCAATTTCTGGGCAAAGCAGCTGACTGCTACCCAGATTTCCGCAAATTCTAGACTGAGCAGCCCTACTAGGGAAAATTGCGCAATTTTCTCTGTGAAGGTGGACTAGAATAATTGCACAATTCTGGAGCCCAGGAGGCTTCCAGACAGGATTGCGTAATTTTTGGAGGGAAGGTTGGTTGCCCTCCAGAATTGTGCAATTTTCGGAGGGAAGGTTGGTTGCCCTCCAGAATTGCACAATTCTGGAGCCCAGCAGGCTACCAGATAGGATTGCACAATTTTTGGAGGGAGGCCTGGTTGCCCTCCAGAATTGTGCAATTTCTTAGGGAGTTGCTCAGCCTACAGCTCGACCAAGTCCGGGTGAACAGCCTATGAGGGGAATGCATCAAGGTCTGATTGACATGTTTTCTTTCTGCAAGAAAATCACTAGAGATTTTGAACTTGACGAAGCAAGACATGCTACTATGAAGGTTGGTAGGGAGGCTCCAAAATGAAGCTGAGGCAAAATTTTGGAGGGTGGTTGTAGCCGCTACAACACTTGGCGACACACTAGTATAACTCGAGCTCTCTAAATGGACCTTGTTCGTGAAAATCAAGTCTAACACCTCCGGAAGTATTGTTTAGTTATCAACTCCTCTTGGTTTCTGCACTAGCTTGATTGTAAGATGTAGCACTACCAATCTTTTGGTCGATTAACACGCATTCCAAGCCAAGTCAACACATTTGTTTCGATTAGGGTTGAGGGGTATATTGGTGCACAAGCAATATAGCCGTCAGAGTCTTAGTTTCATCTCTGGTGTTGCTCCGCTGCCAACAGGCCTGGAGAGTACCTCGACAGAGTCACATAGGAACACAAGCATGGCTCCACTACCGGCAAGCCTAGTTAGTACCCCAGCGGAGTTACTTGCATCACCTCTTTGTGCACGAAGCCTTTCTCTTCTTTCGCCTTATACATTTTTCATTTTTTTCAAACTTTTTTCATTTTTATTTTATTTTTTATTTTATTTTCATAACTGTGCATAGCACTTATTCATTTCAAAGGCGAAAGAGGGATCCTGACTTATTGAGAGCAAAAGAGGTTGTTCCAGTAGAGAAATAGTTTATTATACCTCTGACGTGCTTGTTAATATTTTCCCCCTCACCTTACTCTACTTGACCAAGCTGACAAAGGTTAACCCAAAAACAACCGATTAGAGTAGGTGACACTAGTTAGCGCGCAAGTGTTGTGTTTTCACCAAGGTTCACTTTGAAAATTTCGTATTTTCCTTCGACATATCATGGACTAAAAACTAACAAGTTAAGGCAGGATGACAGATAACCAAGTTGTGATAACAACACAAGGCCTTTTGTACTTTACCCAACTTGCTTCAATAGTCATACATGGTTTCATGCGAAACTATCCTATGAACAAAACAAGAGAACTACAAACAACAAAGCAAAGCAAGAGCAGAAGCAAAATCAAAAGCAAAGCAAGTAAGCAAACAAGCAAGTAGAAAAAATAACAAATAAAGCAAGTAAGTAAACAAGCATGCAAGCGAACAGCTCAAAAGCAAACACTACTCCTACTCATAAGCTAACAATGCATGGGCCATCTCACCTGGAGTGATATTTCGAATGCAGCCATCGGCGCATTGGTTGACCCATGTTGGTGAAGGCATGGTTCGCAAAGAAGACAACTATGCAAACCAACAAAAAAGAAAGATGTGACCTTGAAGACAAACACGCCCTGAGTTTAAAAATGTCCACAAAACAAAAATGAGTGAAGGCGCATGACATGCATTCTATGGAGTTGCCATGGTGTTGTGCTACACTGGTGCAGATGTTGAGTGTATGCATTCTCTTGACTGTGACATGCAAGAAAACGTGAGAATGGTAGACCGCTTGTGTTGTGCATGTGCGCTTGTTGTGTAAGATTCCTCTAATGCATGAGTGATTGGATTGTGTAGTTTGAGTGGAGGAAGCAAAATATGGGTGTTTGGTTGATATTCAATGCAAAGCAAAGAGTGATGAGGAGCCTTGAGGGTTTCAACAATTTCCTAACTAGAAGTGAAACCAACCTCAGGATAGCGAGGGCCTGACATAACAGTCAGCTTGGGCTGAAGTGCCTCGACAGTCTGGGGGGTTTCGACTTCGTTCACAAATAGATCATTATAGATCAATTTCTTGGATAGATTAACAACGGTTAAATCAACATCGTGATCAGAGAAGTGGATAGATCAAAACAACCAAGATCAAAAAATTTAGCGTGTTTGTCGACATCCTCATGATTTGATGAATCATGCAGAGGGGTAGATGAGAAGCAAAGATGTTCACCATCTGTATTTTCAGAAATGACAGATGACAGATTGGATGGATTTCCGGAGGAAGATGTGTCCTCTCTACACAGTGATGATAGACTCACATCCACCATGTCCTGTGAATGATCGGAAGTAGAAATATCCAGAAATGGGTTTTCACATGGGAAATCAGCAGAGGTAGAATCTCAAGGGATGTTAGGATGAAGCAAATGAGGCGCGACTAGAAGGATATCATCCTTCACTGTGAGTTCTTCTTTAGATTCCCGCATACACTCATCATGAATGACGGTGCAGGTTGGTTGTATAACACCAACTCTGTCGACAAATTAATCCTCATTCACAGCAAGTGAAGAGTCTGGAATGGAAAAACACAAGACAATACAATCTGGAGGATCAACAGAATGCAAGGATATAGGTCGAGGGAATGAATCCACGTGAAAACCAACAAGATTGCAAGGAAAATATGTGCAGATATCAAGAGCAGGTGGGGTGAGAGGATGTGACAATTCAACAGAGGTATGTGCATGATCTCCCACATCACTCCACAGTGGTGGAGTTGTTTGATGAGGTGAAGGCGAACAGTCACTGTAACAGTCATTGTGCCTGCTCGTGATTGCGTAGTTCCATCACCATAGTATGAGCGAGATTCAAGTGATTTCAAGAATTGTGGATTTTTAGATATGTAAAGAAGATACTCAAAGATCCCATCGAGAAATTTCCAATCAATATCATATTCAGAGAGTCGGTATGCAAGATTACAAAAGCATGTGTAAAACTGTTCAACGAATTCATCAGGTGCTTTTCGTACTTCCAAAATTTCTTTGTTGAGTGATGTATAGTCGAAGTGATTGAAATCATGGTCTATCTTTGCGACCAAATGAGCAAGAGAATGAATAGATATTTCGGGCAGCGTGGCACACCAGTTCATTAGGTGCCCTCAAAGCATGCAGACGAACAACGCGCAACTCATGTATTCTGCAAAGAATCCATGTCTTTCACATTGTAAGTTTTAACCCCGTACAAAAATTACCTGCATACGAATTCTAAAACACATAAAATAAACAATGCGAGAGCATAACACATAAAGCACATATACACAGAGATTTTCCCCTGGATCCCAAAACCGAGACTA
>APFE030934923.1:37023-68299 GCA_000404065.3 Pinus taeda | reverse complement strand
CTGTGACAATAGCTCGGCAATAGCATTGTCTAAAAACTCTGTTTTTCATAAAAGAACAAAGCACATAGATACCAAATTTCACTTCATACGTGAATTGGTTAACAATGGTGAGATTGTTTTGCAGCACTGCAGAATAGAGGATCAGCTAGCTGACATCTTGAAAAAACCATTAGCAAAGAAAAGTTTTGATCATTTCAGGAAATGCCTGGGTATGCAGCAGTTGAAATTAAGGGGGAGTGTTGGAATTTAATTCCAACTGCAACACAGAACAGCTGGACAGAAATCAGATATTTCAGCCTATTCGAAGCAGCAAAGTCTCCACTGATATTTTGCACATTAAATGCGCATTAAATTTGGAATTGAATTCCCCTGCAGAATGCTAACTTGTTTTCACTGAAGAAAGTCATCACCGCTTGCTGTAATTAATACGCAGATAAGCGTTACAGGATATTTTGATTATTTTATTAATTAAACTCAGATATTTATTTTCCTATAAATGTAAAGAACAGCAGTTTTGTTTTTAGGTGCAAGAGATTTTGAACAGCAGTTTTGTTTTTGTACTCTGAGAGAAAGAGAGAAGGTTAGAAGAACATAGTGAGTCTCTTCTGTAAATGCACAGCAGTGTTGAACCTGCAATTTTCAGAAATAGTGAAAATTGATTTCTGGAACTGAAGTGTTCCTTTCTGTAATCCCCTCTGTCACGAGGAAGACGAATTTGTATCAGTTTTGTTCACTGTTTATGAATACAAGTTTACAGTTTACAATTTTACTGTTTAGCTTGGTTTTTTGTTGTTGTTACACCAAGCGTCAAAAGCACGTTGTTATTACTCTGTAAGTCTAAAAGTGACTTGACGTCAATTATTTTAGTTGTTGTTACACCAAGCGTCAAAGTCAAAAAAGTGACTTGTCGTCAAAAACGTGTTGCCGTTACACCGAGTGACTTGACGTCAAAAATCGCGTTGCTGCAACACCACGATCAGCGTTGCTGCAACACCAAACTGTGTTGCTACAACACCGTTTCCAGTAAGCAATTTTTCTGTTTTTTCTGTGTTAACAAAACAGAGTGTTATTCCGCGTTGCTGCAACACCATTTCCAGAAAATGAAATTTTTCATTTTTCTGTGCAGAAACATAGCAAAAAACAAAGCATTTTTTTTGTGTTTGTCTGTTATGGAATTTAGCAGAAAATTCCAACAACTTCGAGCCTCTTAGAGCTCAGGAGCATCGTAAACAAGCTATAAATAGTGGAAAACAAGATGTAATGGGGGTTAAACTTCTAGAGATTATTCCTCCTCTTTTCCTTCAAGTTTCTCATTTTCATTCTAGAAATACAAGCTTCTTTTGCCATTATATGTTCAACATCCATTCTCTTTGATGTTCTATGCTTGCACTTGAACAGTTCGTTCATGTTTCCTTTGTAATCTTATCTCTGCCTTGATAACTTAGACTTGCAAGCTTCTTTGCTGCCTATAGCTAGCCATCCATGTGTGGTCATATATGAATCTGCTAGTACAGTCTGTATTTTCTTTTTCTGCCTGTAGCTAGCCATTCATTTACGTTTATATATGAAATCTGTTGATACAATCAGTATTTTTCATCTATCCATTAAATCTACAAATTATTGAGGATTAGTGGTTTAAAGCCTTGTGTTGTTGAGGGTGTCCATGCATGCCTTGAGCAGAAATAGAGTTGGAATGGTCATCTGACTTGATCCAAACCATAATCCATTCCAATATTTCTGAGAACAATATTGAAGATTATATGTTACCAGGCATCTCCAAGCTGCAACCTAGGAGAATTTCCTAGAGTGCTAACAGGGCATATATATATTATATATATATATTTAATATATATATATTATATATATTATATAATATATATATATGCTTAGCCTTTTGCGTTCCTTGCCTAACATTGAGTTCCAAGTATTGTAATCTATCTGAGTTCAAAATAGAAATAGAACACGGGTCCTCGCACTTGAGAATATTGGTCCTCGCACTAGCCGAGTTTTGTGCTAAAGCTACACAACCGATGGATAGGAGCTAAATCATTGCCCCCCCCCCCGTGTAGGCGAACTGGAGACTTCTGATCTCTTCTCATTATAAGTGGAGACTTCTCGTCCCTTCTACAAAAAATTGTTATATTTATTTCTCTGATGGATACTTCAATGGCTGAATTTAACCAAGTTGAAATTATGGCTCGGGTCCCTTTGGTCTCTCTAGCTGAAAGATGTGGATCTTTCAGAGAAGCAAGCACGTCTGCTTCTAAAATAACTATCTCAGAACCAGAAGCAACACCAGATTGGAAAATCCCTTCTATTATGTCATCCCAAGTTTGTAATATGTGATGATATAAATATGTTGCCTCTTCTCAGGTACAACGTCATTTTGTAGACATATCCTTTAAATCTTAGGATGAACCAAACCAAATCCCTTTGCTAGAGAAAAATCAAATTGATTGGGAAAAAGCAAAAGGATACAAATACTGTCATCTCAGAGTCATAAAATTTGGCCTCAATGCCTTGGTTCGACCCAAGCTCAATGTTAAAATCCTATGTTTGGTTATTGATTCCAGACATAACCAGTTTGCAGACGCCATAATTGGTGGCTTTACAAGTCCGCTTCATGCAGGACCTGCCTTTGGAACTGTGTATCCAAAATACTTAGTTTCCTTAGAGGATCCTTATATCTATGACTTACTGCAAGCCTATATACATCTAGCAAGCTTTAACATGCTTATAAGATCAAACATTATACAGTTAAAAACATTAACAATTATTTGATTTGGCGATGACAACATGCCCCCACTCCAACCTTCCATAAAACAGACCATGCATTGCATAAGCAAGGTGGAATCCAGTGAAAGCACAACTCCAATAACATTTGATTGAACTGGTATTCAAAATCCAGAGGTATGGGAGTCAAGATATGATCAGTATAGGAAAGTTGATCAAATTGAGCAAGAACTGCAACTAGGCAAAGCTAAACCAATTTCGTTTTCAAGAGAAACGCAGTCCTTCCAGCTCAATCCATCTCTCCATGACCCATCATGGAAGAAAGAAAATAGTCTGCACATTAGTTAGTTCACAAGAACTAACTACATAACGCAGAGGTCAACATCAACAATGTCCAGCCTGCAACAGTTGATAACAAAACTTGGGAAACAACCCAAGAAAGAAGTCTTCAACATCCTCATGTTTCATAAACTCCCTCGGGGAGAAACATCTAAAACTGTCAAGGTAGTCACAAGAGAAGAAAGCTATATTCCAGGAATAAATCTTCCTTACGTACCTTTCAAACAGTATGATGATGATGGACAGAAGAAAAGGGAATTCCTTCCCTATTCCACACCTGGAAGGGGCCAGTTCCAGTACATCTACTAGCCAAGCAACCTACAGTAACCTGTAGTTGGATCTTTAAGCTAAAAAAATAGATGACCTACATAGAGATGTTATGTGCATTAAATATATGGTTTTAGCAGAACAAGAAGACTGTGAGAACATCCTAGCAAGACAAGAATTGCGAGATCATTAGATAGCATACCTAACCCAAGCCCAAAATCATATTAATGGACGGTTAGATGATATAGAACAAGTATTGTCTATCACAACTCCAATCATTCAGAAATTAGGCAAAGGAAAGAAACAACCTAATTATGCTATATTAAACAAACCTCGGAAAAATGTCTTGTTTGAAGATAAGCCACAACTTAAAAGAACTTGGAGTTTTAGTGTCATGGCACAAGAACTACCAGAGTACACATTCCAAACAAACGATGTCGAATTTGCAGAAAAATACAAGATGCAAGTTTCACAGCCAAAGACTTTGTCAGACAAGTCTCTAAGAAAGGCCTTTTCTTATCTCCAAACAAATTAAAACAATTTTGTGTCCAGGTAAAATTTGAACCAGGCCTTATCACAGAAGGAGAAATTTCGAACAGACCCTCCAGTATGCCAATGGGACTTGCTGCCAACTCTCGGGCAATCCAAGCTTTGCCTAAAAATCCTATGTTTTTCCAAAGCTGCATGTCCCAAGAAGAAATAGCAAATGTTATTACCTTATTAGCATCATGGGTAGTTCAGAAACACATAGATGACGACAGTCTCTCCAATAGACAAATAGCACAGCTCATAGCTAACAACTTTGGTGGTTGAGCTAATACATGGTGGTACTATGCTACACCAACAACCAGAGAAGCTATTCTTGGAGGACCAGACCCCATAGCTCAACTCCTTTCAATTCTCAGAGTATAATTTATTGGATTAACTGTGGATGAAGATCCAGATCATTTCAGACAATTAATTTTATCCAATGAATTAGGAGATTTAAGCAGCTACATTCATATACATGCCAGATGCAAGAATACCTAATTAAAGGTAATTATTACGGTGATCCCACTTATATCAAAAGATATATCCAAAGTATGCCATGACACCTACCATCAACCATGAATCTTTATTTCAAAGAAAAAAACATTCATCTGACGGGAATGACAATAAAAATGGCAGAAGGTCATATCAATAAAGTCATTCAAGAGCATTGCCTTGCAAGCAAGTCAACAAAGACTTCAAAGAGTATGAAAAACTCTTTACCAGTAAGCTTTGTAGCACAATTGGCTAGATGCCCAACTAGGGGAAGGAAGCCTACAATAGGGACTCCAAGTGTCACTGCACACCTGTAAACACTAAAAAGAAATACAGGAAAAACCAGTATCAGAGTAAGTATCAATATGATACTTACAAGAAATCACAAAAGCCTTGGAAGAAGAACTTCCGGGAAAAGAGAATCTCATTCACTAAAAGAAAAACACCTAGATCCTCATCCAAGTGTTACACATGTGACAGAGAAGGACATTGGGCAAGCAATTGTCCACAAAAACACAGAAAGTCAAAGATTGCAGCTTTCTTTGAATCCCATGACCCAGAAATGTGGGACATACTCATCTGTAAACAAGAAGAAGATTAAATCTCTTTCTCGGATGATTCAGAAGAAGATATCTCTGATGAAGATTCTAAAAGCTTACATGATTATACATTATGTATTCTTTCCATACCCCATCCAAGCTAGAAGAATTGAAAAAACATTTTTCATAAATAGAGCCACACCATATGTCCCTTTGACACTGCTTACAGCGTGAGATAACAGAGATAGAACAAAGTATGGCTTTACTAAATAGAAGAACTACCCAAAAGCCATTTCCTTCACAAGAAAATATGATTGAGTCGGAAATAGAAAAAACCATCAGATGTTTAGTGTCTAGAAATTGGCATACGAAAGAATTACATGCTCAACATCCAGCAAAGCACAGAGTCAGACAACAGGGAAAAAGAGAAATAGTCTCTTCACTACAGCTACAAATCACAAATAAGCAGGAACAACTCAAAGTTCTTGTTTCAGAAATCAATGAGCTCATAAAAGCCCAAAGGACATTAATCACAGAAGTCAACAACTCTTCAGATGAAGAAATCCATAAGACTCCTAGGAGATTCTAGAAGAAACTAATGAATCCCTTGATCCTAACTATAGTCCTATGAAAATCTTAGCCCTTGCAGGCTAGCAAAAATTGATTATATCGCTTACATTTTTTCCTCCAGAATTTAAACTTCACTCTTTAGATTGTCTATTAGATTCTGGTGCTTAGTTAAATTTAACCAGACATCTTGCAATACCTCCATTCTATTGGGAGAAATATTTAGAAGGAGGAAGCTCCATTAATGGCAATCTGTTCAGTCTCAAACACCAAGTTAAAGATTTTCCTATTCATATCAAAGGCCATAGCACCAATTGTACATCCTGCGAGTTAGATAGCGTTCCTGCTAATGTTATTTTAGGTTCATAATTCTTTACCAGATGGTCCCCAGTCACAATTGACTGCCCAGCCAAGACCATTATACTCACTATAGGAAATGAGCTTGTACAGCTTGAACTTCTTGATTCAGCAAGAAGAGAAGTTCCAAAAGCAAAAGAAGAGCCTCAAGGGACGTTGAAGCAACAACAAAAAGGAGAAAGAATTGTTTCTTTCAATCTTGCACACAGAGATGATTATTTGCATCAAACCTCTAACAAATTGATTGATCATTTTCTTCAGATATTCCTAATGCATTTTAGCATCAAGAAGAATATGTGGTTGGTTTACCATATGCAGATAACATTAAAATAAAGCCGCAGAGAGCTTCAACGGCTTTAATGAGTCCATCATAATTGGACTATTGCAAAGAAGAGATTAAAGATCTCTTACAAAAGGGTCTAATCGAACTAGCCCGGTCTCCATGGGCTTGCAGAGCGTTCTATGTCAACAAACATTCAAAGATCAAGCAAGGTAGACCAAGAATGGTTATAAACTAAAAACCATTAAATTCAATGTTGATGACGATAGCATATCCTCTTATAAACCAATCAACACTTCTCCAGAAGATCAAAGGTTGTACGATCTTCAGCAAATTCGACTTGAAGTCAGGTTTCTATCAAGTTGGCATCAAACCAAGATAGATTCAAAATAGCGTTTAGTGTCCCACATGGCCAATAGAAGTGGAAGGTAATGCCCTTCGGTTTGAAAAATTCTCCATCAAAATTTCAAAAAAGTATGGAAGATGTATTCATAGGACTAGACTTTTTAATTATTGATTTATTAGTCTATTCTAGAAATATCCAAGAACATCAGAAACATCTCCAAAAATTTTATAAGCATTGTTATAAACATGGTCTAGCACTGTCTAAAACCAAGATGGAGATTGGTAAGACAGCCATAGAATTTCTAAGTTTAAAGGTTGATGTGGGACTTATCTCCCTCCATAATCATATTCTGCAAAGTCATCAGAAATCCCCATACCAGATTACTAACAAAACTCAGTTGCAAAGATTTCTTGGCAGTCTGAATTATATACGCCTGTTCTATGCAGGACAGGCACAAGATCTGGTAATCCTCCAGCAAAGATTAAAAAAAGAACAGCCACAATGGACTAAAGCCATGACTACATCGGTCAAGAAAATTAAACAGAAAGTAACATCGCTACCCTCACTTAAGTTACCATCTGATAGTGGAACTTTTATCCTCAAAACTGATGTGTCAAACACAGCATGGGGAGAAGTTTTACTTGAAAAGGATATTTCAGGGGAAGAAAGAGTTTGCTCTTATACTTCAGGATCATTCCATGGAGAAGAATTGAAATATTAAAGCAGCCATAAAGAAGTTATGGTTGTAAAAAGAAATATTATGCATTTCAAGCTATACTTCTTGGTGCATATATATATATATTATATATATTATATATAATATATATTATATATAGAGAGAGAGAGAGAGAGAGAGAGAGAGAGAGTATATGACTATTCAATTTATGTATTTTTTTAAGGTTTTTTTAGTCATGATATTTGGTTTAAATTCCATAGGTTAAAAGTCTCAAAATTTTAGGGTTTTTCAAGAGTCCTGATATTTTATCTTTACACCATAGTTGAAAAATGACAATTTTTTAGGTTTTTTTGGAGTCATGATATTTATCTTTAATGTCATGGTTGAAAATTGTTGAAATGTTTAAGTTTTTTGGAGTCGTGATCTTTTATATTTAATGATTTTGTTGAAAACTATTGGAATTTTAAATTTTTTCATACTCGTGATAAAAAAAATTAGTCATTGCTAAAAAAATGTTGAAATTTTAACACACACACACACACACACAAAACGTTGATGCAACATCAACGCTTTTCGATTTTTGCAGTGTTTTTCGTGTTTATTGCACAAAAAAAAAAAGTTTTTAATGTCTTGTTAAAAAAAAGGAATTTTAATCCAATAAAAAATTATGCGTCCTCAACACTTTTCATTTTCAAGGTGTTTTTTCATGTTTATCGCATTAAAAAAATTGGTTTTTAATGTCGTTACTAAAAAATATTGGAATTTTAACTCAAAATAGAAATTTATATATAATATATTATATATATATATATATATATATATATAATATAATATATTATAATTTCAATTTGAAGAAAAAAAGAAAGGAAAAAACATTGATGCAGCATTAACACTTTTCGTTTTTGAGGTGTTTTTTCATGGTTTTTGCCAAAAAATAAAGCCTTTTTGGGCTAGAGTTCTTGTTTTAAGGTTATCGTTGTCGTTCAGTGATAACTTTGATACCATCCATTTCTCATTGACCCTTCATAGATCAACCTCCCACTTTGGACTCTTACTGGGGACCACAATGTCTCTTTTCAATGTTTCTAAAACTTTTCACCATTGTCTTTCATGATTAATTTTTCAACTACAAAAGCAAATATTTTTGGGGTGCAACACATGTACATAACCACAACATACATATTAGATATCAAGCTTCGCATGTTAGTTTTTGGGGTTACTCCAAAAATGTTTTCACCTTCCTAGCCCCTTGGTGATGTTTATTGTACCTAAGGATGTCTCAATTTGAATGGATGCTTGGCCTTAGAATATTCCCATGGTTCCCTTACCTAGGAGGTGGTTACCATAATCAACATGTTGACTTACCCATTGTGTGCATACAATGGGAGCCTCAGTTGATTGATCAAGTGAGGTACCTACCTAGGAGGAGCACTTATAACATAGAGGAGAACACTTAGATATAAAGCTAGGGACCATTTCCTATACATTTCAAATTTTCGACACTTGACTTGAGGATGTTTGGGTTAAGGAGTATATTTCATGGAGGTTGGTGATAGACCCTAATGTTGGAAATATTGAAGGGGGGTGAATCAGCATTTCTTTTCAATTGTTATTTTTACTAGTTAGATCACTTATATTTAGAACACAAAATGAACAATGAAAATAAATGATTTTATTAATTTCTTCTTTATAATAAATCAAGTACAATATATGTAGGGCTCCAACCCTAGATGAAGACACCGATCTTCAATCTCCCAAGCCCCAACCTTTATTTTCCAAGCGCTGACTTGGACTTCCAAAGCTCCAACCTTGTCAAATTGAGGTACCAACATCAAGGGCTCCAACCCATGGCTTCAATTCGTCAAAATAAGTTTAATAGTTCTTCAAGGCTTCCAATATCTTTTGCAACCAGCCCTGACAATAATCTTCACCTTCAACAATGCCCTTGATCTCCAAAGTACTTAGCTTATTAATGACAACTTTGTCTTCTCAGAAGGTGTCTCCACAACTCTTCATGTTACCCAAACAAAACTTCTTCAAGGTCACCTCACGATGGCTTCAATGCATCATGGTCTTCAATGATCTCCACAAACCTTCAATATCTTGCTTCATAAAGTTCTCCAACTTTGTCCTATTATGTTCTCAAGAGAAGACTTCAACAAGCTCTATTTGTCCAATCCCAATGTTTAGCCAATTTAATGTTTTTAAATTGTCAGCATAAATTATCGACCACGGCAGGTATACTGATGAAGCACAAGTGCACTATATGTGCTAGAAGTTATTTTATGTCGTTAAGATATATATGTTATTGTTAAGGCCTAAACTTGAAATTAATATGGAGATGATATTACTAATTATATTAGAGTATTGTTCTTAAAGTTGTTAGCTTGTTATCCTAAAAATTAATCTCAGTTGAAGCAAGTTTGTGGATGGTTGGAGAGTAATCCTAAACTCTACTCTGTTAGATTGTTTTTTATTTTATCTTGAATTTTATGTTGCGCCAAACTAGATCACTGTGTAAAAGAGATTTATTTTATCGAATTTGAAAATAAAATATGTTTGGACTTAATTTCCAAGGAAAACACTGTCACTCTCTAACTAATGCAACTTCTTTCAAACAAGAACTAACACTGATAAACTAGAAAACAACTAAGTTGTGAAATGAGACAGTTGAATTACACTAGGTAGAAAGCAATTGAGATTATCAGACTATACCAAGTAAAAAGAAAATGAAATAACAGGTTTACGTTAGGTAGAAAGCAAAGTAAATTGCTTATGCAAACCACAGTTTAATCGCGAATTCCAGTATACTGCATTTCAAAACACAAAACAGAGCATCCATAATCTAACTTTTAAGAAATCAAAGAAATCTATTTGCAATCGATTAAAGGCATGTACATGACATAGGAGCCCTCCACGAGACAATCGACAATCTTCAATCAACGCAGCATGAAAAATATGAACCAAATCTATTATTCACAAACGAGTTTACAGGATGTTCTTCAAGATTTCATATAGTGGCCCGCACCCAAAAGACAGAGTGGCCATTGCTCTTATAACATTTCTCCAAGTAACAGTATGAGTGTTTTAAGCCTACATATCTTTATTATAAGCTCTATTAAACAAACTATATCGCTAAATAATCGATTTTCTATTTGGAAAAGCAAATCGATAAGATTTCGGAAAACTCGGACTTTGTCCCCTCACATAATTTGCAGTTGACTTTGAGGTCCGTGTTACAGTGTGATCTTCTTGAAGGATTCGCTCGAGAGAATAGGAAAGAATCCACGAGGGGATCATTCCTCATCCATCCATATCTTCTTTTGCTTAGTTGGTGCACTCGAACCCTGTCAACAATGGAGGTAGCTGCGGAAATACGGATTAGCTGCAAAAATAGGCCAATTCCGTAGTTGAATGCAAACTTTAATAAAACAATAGAGTATATAGACAAAATATGAAAAAGAGGACATGTAATTGCTTACCTTCACAAAACCTTGTGTCTACTACATTTATTTAGATGATAGGTATAGGAAAAAGGAAGAAGTATAAGTAAAAAGGGTGTCAAGGTAAGGCAGTCCTTGGACTCTACACCCAATAAATCAACACTTCATCCATGACAATTATGAGTACTTCAATCACTGCAACTTCAACAATGGAAACCACGGCAGCATCGACCACGATAACTACGGCAGCTTCGACCATGGCAACAACGACAGCTTCAACCACGGAAACTATGACAACTGCGATAGCTTCAACCATGGAAACTTCAACCACGATAGCTTCAACCACAAAAACTACAACAACTTCAACTATGGCAGTGTTTACCACGGCAACTATGACAACTTCAACCATGGCAACTACCGCAGTTTCAACCACGGCAACTATGGAAACTTCAACCACAACGAATAAGGAAACTTTGATCATGGAAAATACGATAAATTCTTTGCTCCTAGCTCGAACCTATGGGAGACTATTTAACCCAAGAATAATTCCACAAACGTGTCTTCCTTACTTTTCTAGGTTGTGGCTGCTTCTCTACCTCTTGTCTTGCCTCCACCGAAAAATCTATGCTTGAATGGACGAATTTAGGTTTATATTTATAGTGGTTTTTCCATATTTTTAAGGGACGCATCTTTTTCCCAAGGGCTGTGAGCCTACTCGAGTCGGCTTGGACAGATTGATAATTTTTTACATATGCTAATTTCAAAAATTGATTTCTCTTCAACGGTACGGAATTAGGAGGCAAGTGAGTACTCATTGGAAACCTTATGACCTCCTCTATAAGTTGATATAGTATTCCCTTCAAGTTATGACCTCTAATGATGGAAATTTAATTTTTCTTTCATCATATGCATATTTTTTCATAACAACCCTATTAAAGAATTTCTTTTATGGAATTAAAGCATCAAGTGGATTAGAATTTTTTTCACTATTTTGACATGTTAGTCCATGTGATCTTCATGCATTAGGATTGCATACAAGGACTAGGGTTTCTTTAACATATTCATACACCTAGGGTTACTAGATTAGGGCTTCAATGTCTTCATGGGCATCTTCAACAAGATAACTTCTTTCTTAGGGCATCTCCAACAGAGACTGGGCAATGCATATAAGGGCAAGTTCTTGGCTTGTCATCATTAATGAATGACATGGCTAGCTTCAACAATGCAGACACGATATGATAATGACATCATTGTTAGTGCTTTGTTATGGCAAGTGCATCTAGAATTTCATTAATATATACACATGCACCTAGGGTCTAGTCAAGTAGTTAAGGTTTAGGTTTCCTAGTGTTTACACAATATCTAAGGTTTGTTTCAACAATTCAACTATGATCCCATCAATAACAACTTTATTCAACAATCCCCCCCTTTGTCATTGATGGCAATACTCTCCCCCTTTCAGCATTCTCTCCCCCTTTGACATCAATGGCAACTGGGGTGCCCAAGTACTCCCCTATCAAGTTGCTTCTTGACATGTTGCTCCATCGTATTTTCTTCATAATGATAGTACTCCATGATAGATATGTTGCTCCCCTGTCATGGTGCTCCTTGTTATGTTGCTCTTTGCAACTCCCTTTGTCATTATGCCTTTCTTTAATGGACTTTCTCCCCCTATGTCTTTGCATACTTTCATGGAAATGGATGAGGTAGATGATGTTGCATTTTTTCATGTGATCTACCAACTCCCCCTGCCTGCATAAACTCCTTTAGCTCTTCTTTTTGCTCAAGACAAGAAAGATTGTTGCCTTCTGATCAAGTGGAAGACATATTCAACAATGGATGTGTAGTGAAGACACAATATCATGATTTTCTTCAATGGAATTACTCCTGTGAGATGATCAAGAGATGATTATCCATGTGTGACTCATCAAGGGTTTCATAGGGCTCTTCATGGATAGCTTCTGCAAGAATAGGCAAGAATCACAAGCTCCCCCTATGAGTATCCTTTTTGGCAAAATTTTATCATCAAAACTTGGAATATCATATCTGCCAAAGATGCACTTATTAGATCAACAGCATGAGTTGATGTCTTGAGTGTTCAAGAGGCTTTCTGATCCAATTTTCTTTCTTTTCCAAACTTGTGTAACCTTCTTCTCTTGCTTGGTATTCATGTTTTTAGCTTGTGTTAGGAACCAAGTCAAGTTACAATAACGAGCCATATGACCAATATTATGACATTTGAAGCATTCAATTTTGTACATAAATGAGGAAGCATAATTTCCTCCTGCAAAGTTGCTTCTAGGAGACTGATGGGGACCATTATATTTGTCTTTGTGATATGTCCTACAATATTTTTCCATGTGCCCAAAGTTCGTACAAGAATAGCAATAACCAAGAAATATACTTTGGTACCTAGGAGATGAAGATTTCTTTGATGTACTTCTGAAGTCTTTTTGCCTTAGGATTCTTTGATGATATTCACTGCGTTTTGTATTCTTGATACCATCTGCAAGTCTCCTTGGAGTAGGATTTCTTCCATTGTTATCTTGACTCTTCTCCTTGCCCTTGTTGGAACTGGGTGCATCAACATTTCTTACAGGGTTCCTCACATCCTTGTTGTTTGAAGCATTAAGGTTTGCATCATTCTTGCTTGAGGATTTACCTGCATAGCCAAGACCTGATTTATCAAAGGGAGACCTTTGATGACTTAGGATGTCATCTAGGGTTTGAGAGCTTTTCAAGTTCTTATTTAGCAAGTCAACTTCCTTTTTAAGAAAGACAATTTCTTCGTTCATTTTCTTGCATTCTTCATCCTTCTTTGATAGAATGATCTCCATTTCTTCCTTCATCTTGGTTGCTTCACATGATTAGGTCTTAAGAGACATGATTTCTAATCTTAACTTGGTGATGTCATCATCCTTTTCTTCTATTTTGCATATTATGGTGTTTCTCTCATTTTCTGCTTCATCAACTTGTCCTTCCATGAATGCCAAAGCTTTCATCACCTTCTCAGCTCCTTGTGCTTGTTTCCTTGCTTCTTCTAGTTGAGATCTCAGGGAGGAGACCTCTTTCTTGTATTGACCAATCTTTGCTTCAAGTTTGTTCAAGCTCTTGAGTCTTTGTTCAAGGTGGCTTGACAAAGTTTCTTCCCTTCTCTTTGCCTTATCTAATTGATTTGTCATGGATATGACTTCTTCATCATGCTTTCTTTTGTTTTTGATGGAATCCTCCTTAAGTTTGGTGAGCTCCTCATCTCTTTCTTGTACTTGAAGCTTGAAAAGATCAACTTCCTTCCTTGCCTTTTCCCTGGTCCCCATCTTGTGTTTTTTTCTTAAGCTCCTCATTTTCCTTTTTCAAACTATTAATCTCTTCCATGGCAACTATAAGTTTAGTCGAGACATCTTCTTCAAAGTCTTCTTTATCTTCTTCATCTTCTAGGTCTTATTTAGCCTTGATGTCATCACTCTTATTTTCAGCTTCCTTGATGAGTTCTGGATTTCCTTCTTGCTTTCCATCACCTTCTTGACTAGTGGTCATGGTCAATGTCCCTTTTGAATGAAGGTCATGAAGTTTATCCCATATACCCTTTGTTGACGAACATTTTTCCAAAATGGCCCTTATAGAATCTGGTAGCCCATTCAAGATTGCCTTCATCCCTTTTGCATTGTACTCTTTGGATTCTTTGTTCATCATGTTATCAGTAATCACTTATTCCCATACTTCAACACCTTGAGCCATTAAGAAATTTCTCATTCTTACCTTCCATACATCAAAATTTCCATTGAACAATGGAACCTTCCCAATTTGATTGTCTTCAATTTTCACGATTGAGGAAGAGACATATTTAGGAGGATTGGAGGCTTTCTTCCTTGGCTTTGCCATTTGTGTTATAAGGATCAACCTTCAAGCTATCAGGGTTTGAGTGAAGGTAGTAGCTCTAATACCAATTGTTGGAAACACTGAGAGGGGGGTTGAATCAGTGTTTCTTTTCAATTGTTATTTTTACCAGTTAGATCACTTATATTTAGAACACAAAATGAACAATGAGAATAAATGTTTTTATTAATTTCTTCTTTATAATAAATCAAGTATAATACATGTAGGGCCCCAACCCTAGATGAAGACACCATTCTTCAATCTCCCAAACTCCAACCTGTATTTTCCGAGCACAGACTTGGACTTTCGAGGCTCCAACCTTGTCAATTTTGAGGCACCAACCTCAAGGGCTCCAACCTTATATCTGGTTCAAGTTCCGACCTGGTTTCTTGAGAACTTCGATCCTTTAAGGCTCTAACCCACGGCTTCAATTCATCAAAATAAGTTTAATAGTTCTTCAAGGCTCCCAATATCTTCTGCAATCATCCCCGACAATAATCTTCACCTTCAACAATGCCCTTAATCTCCAAAGCACTTAGCTCATCAATGACAACTTTGTCTTCTCAGAAGGTGTCTCCACAACTCATGTTACCTAAACAAAGCTTCTTCAAGGTCGCCTCGTGATGGCTTCAATGCATCATGGTCTTCAATGATCTCCACAAATCTTTAATACGCTGCTTAACAAAATTCTCCAACTTTGACCTATTATGTTCTCAAGAGAAGACTTCAACAAGCTCTATTTGTCCAATTCCAATAAATCAACACTTCAGCCATGACAACTATGACAACTTCAACCACGACAACTTCAACAATGGTAACCATGGCAGCTTCGACCACAGCAACTATGGCAACTTCGACCATGGCAACTATAGCAACTTCGACCATGGTAACTTCAACCACGGCAACTACAGCAATTGTGATAGCTTCAACCATGGCAACTACAGCAACTTTGACCACGGTAGCTTCAACCACAGCAACAACAGCTTCAACTATGGAAGTTGTGACCATGGCAACTACGACAACTTTGACCACGACAACTACAGAAACTATCGCAACTTTGACCATGGCAATTATAGAAAATTCTCAGCTCCTAGCTCGAAACTATGGGAGATGATTTAACCCAAGAATAATTCCACAAACTTGTCTTCCTTGCTTTTCTACGTTGCGACTTCTTCTCTACCTCTTGTCTTGTCTCCACCGAAAAATTATGCTTGAATGGACGAATTTAGGTTTATATTTATAGTGGTTTTTCCATATTCTAGAGAGACGCATCTCTTTGCAAAGGGTTATGAGCCTACTCAAGTCGGCTTGGACAGTTTAGCTCCTAGCTCGAACCTGTGGGAGATGATTTAACCCAAGAATAATTCCACAAACTTGTCTTCCTTGCTTTTCTAGGTTGCGACTTCTTCTCTACCTCTTGTCTTGTCTCCACCAAAAATCTATGCTTGAATGGACGAATTTAGGTTTATATTTATAGTGGTTTTTCCATATTCTAGAGAGACACGTCTCTTTGCCAAGGGTTCTGAGCCTACTCAAATCGACTTGGACAGTTTGACAATTTTTGACATATGCTAATTTCAAAAATTGATTTCTCTTCAACGGTAAGGAATTAGTAGGCAAGTGAGTACTCAATGGAAAGCTTATGACCTCCTCTATAAGTTGATATAGTATTCCCTTCAAGATATGACCTCTAATGATGGAAATTTATTTTTTCTTTCATCATATGCATATTTTTTCATAACAACCCTATTAAATAATTTCTTTTATGGAATTAGAGCATCAAGTGGATTAGAATTTTTTCTCTATTTTGACATGCTAGTGCATGTGATCTTCATACATTAGGACTACATACAAGGACTTGGGTTTCTTTGACATATTCATACATCTAGGGTTACTAGATTAGGAGGGCTTCATCACATGGGAATTATGAGTAGCATTCAACAAGGCTAGGGTGCCTTTTCAATACGTCTTCATGGGCATCTTCAACAAGGTAACTTCTTTCTTAGGGCATCTCCAACAAAGCTTGGGCAATGCATATAAGGGAAATTTATTGGCTTGCTATCATTAATGAATGACATGGCTAGCTTCAACAATGAAAACATGATATCATAATGACATCATTGCTAGCGCTTCATTATGGCAAGTGCATCTAGAATTGCATTAATATACACATGCATCTAGAGTCTAGTCAAGTAGTTAGGGCTTAGGTATCCTAAGGTTTGCACAATATCTAGGGTTTGTTTCAACAATTCAATTATGATGCCATCAATGTCAACTTTATTCAACACCTGACACTTATGTTGAGGAAGAGCATTGGAGTTTAGCGGCCACATTGGCACATAAGGGTAGCATTGAGCACATGAGAGTACCTATGGCACACAATTAGTTAAGTAGCGCCTTGCTTAAGGAGACTTGGATAGCAAACCAAGGAAGAGGGAATCTCGAACTAAAAGTGTATTGGAGAAGGAATTGTCTTAAAGGACAAGTTAGATAAACCCTAATTTGACACATGTACATCCTTGTATTATAGAGCTCACTATGTGGGTTTTCCTTGTTGGTTGTATGGACTTCTGTTCTTATTTTATGTTAGCATCCCTCATCTATTGTACATAAAATGGAAGAGAGAGCTCTTCTATTCAGTATCATCATTGTCCTCCTCTTTGTACTTGTCTTAGAGACATTTGGATTCATGAAGACATGGAAAGTAGAGCTAATAACTTACACAATTTTGGAGTCTTGCTCTTATGGGATGTGATGCTAACACAAGACCATGGAGACTTAAGCTTGATGAGTCTTGAGCTTGGTGTGATAATTTTCCTGCATAAAGCCTCAGTTATCATATTCTTGATGATTAATGGAGGTATTGGCGCTTTGATGATGCAAAAATTGAAGACTAACGTTATGAGGATTCCACCCTAGGATAGACATGTCGATTTGGAGGCTAGCACTTAAGGTACCTTGCCATGTTTTTATGTGATGCAACATGGATAAGATTTTCAAACCCCAAGGTAGACAATGCAAGTGTGGAGAGCTTGTGTGATACAAGCTTCTTGAAACCAAGGGAACTTGTCTATGTTGATGCTAGCTTGTTGTCGATCTTTGGTGGTGGCTAAGACTTACATGATTTTCACTATCTAGGGTTTGGAGATTTTTTTCCATTTTTAGACCATGGTGAAACGGTAACTAATTAGAGTTATTAGGGCAATGCTCATTAGAGTAATTAGGGCAATGCCCCAGGATCAAACATTCCGGCTGCCACTATAACACCAAGAATATCCAACAGCGCGCGAGCTAGCTATACCAAGCACTTATGACTTAGCAAGAGCCGAGACATCCTAACCCCCACTAGAGTGGAATCTATCCCAAGGGTCACCGACTCTTCAAGCCTTATCGCAATGGGTAAAGCATGTCCCTTGGAATTGAACCTGGGTGAATAGGAGAACAAACGCTGCTCCCAACCACTTAAGCTACTAACCCGGGACAGGAGATTAGAGATTGTACCAGTTTTGTGATAAAATTGTGGTATGTACATGTACTTCATTCTTTTATCTATATATAACTTTTTAATTGCAGAATTGAATTTCAGCTCGTATTGTCTTCTTTATTAAATAATTTCCAGTACCTGTTCATACAGATTTGCAATAACATAGTGCTGAAATTTTTAAGTGATTTAACATACAATTGGAAGATGAGAGACCATTGTCTTTTTGATTGAATAATTTTCAGTACCTGTTCATACATATTTGCAATAACATATTGCTGAAATTGTTAAAGTGATTTAACATACAATTGGAAGATGAAAGACCAGATACTTCAGCCAAAAAAACTGTTGTAATTAAGTGCTTTTTGCATCTGGTATATGCTTGAAATGTATGTCCTCCTCACTGAAGCCTGTTACCATACATTTGCTATATTTTCCCTTGAGCTGCCTAGTATATTAAGTTGAAGTGAAGTCAAAAATTGCCCATTGTTTGCTGCAGTAAATTAATATTTTAGATAAACCCTAATTCTGAAAGTTCACAGTGATTAGATCTAGGAAACCTCCATGATTGGGGGGCGGGGGTGTGTGGAGATTTTTGAATTTGCAGTAATTGCCTGGCCAAAATTTCCAGATTATATAATTTTGTGCATAAAAACTTGTGATTTCTAGAACTGTTACATGATTTCTAGAACTGTTATATATGTAAAAATACCACTCGTGTATATCTCTATCATTTTATCAATATAATCAACCAGGTTCTAGTGTTTACTGGAGACGTCTTCCTCCATTACTAGGCTTTACAAATGTAATCCGCCCCTGGGTTTACAGGTGCCCC
Source organism: Pinus taeda (assembly GCA_000404065.3). Lineage (NCBI taxonomy): Eukaryota > Viridiplantae > Streptophyta > Pinopsida > Pinales > Pinaceae > Pinus > Pinus taeda. Next base: position 49,537 of record APFE030934923.1, on the reverse strand, counting down.
GTTGTATATTTATTAATTTCTATTATTATTGTTCATTTTCCATTCTATTGCAGTAGATGTCCCATTTGATTGCAGATGTCCCAGTTGATTACAAGTTCACTGCATGACCCCAATAGATCATCATTCATACAATCTTTCTTTTGTGCAAAAGCTCAGAACAAGTTCAAAGAAAATCCCTTGGTGTGTAAATTATGCACTAAAAGAGAGCTTGCTGATTAAATAACGTCTATAGCAAAACCGCTTTGAAATATGAAGCAAAAATCATTTCCAAACCAATATTTCAAATAGAACTCTCATAATATTGGCCTCATGCAGTTCAGTTAATCACTCAAACTCACCATGAAGAACATGAAATTTTCTATGACACGAACTAATATTAAAATATAGAGGAAAGAAGGCTCTCAACCCTATTCAACAATGAATGACTGAAAAATCAAAAATCAACTATTACATATCATGTAATCAGGGATCTCTTTTACAAGCACACCTATTACTTTGCAATCAAAATTGGTTTTGCTGATCTACAAGCACAAAGATGAGGTTGAATTAATGAATATGCTGGCACACATTTTCAGTTCATGAGAGTTCAGCCAATATCCGTTCACATTTTTCTTCGAGAATCTTCACAGCTTCAGTAAAAAGCACCTCAGGTGGCAATGCCCCTGTTGACTCAATGGTAACTGGAAAACAAAATTTCAGTCTGTATTGTGAAAGCTTAAAGTATTTTAAAAGTATAAAACTTTAAAGGTTGAGATGCAGCCAATGAAATAATCTAAGCCATAATATTAATATTATCTACACAATCCCATGTAACAATACTTACATATGAAGTGCTCCTTCACACGACGTAATTGTACTCGCTTATCCCACCCATCCCCACGAATACATTCACGACATAATGTACACTCTCTTGGACGAACAACCTTTGCCTTCTTTTTCCCTGTTAAACATAAAAGCCAATTTTATGTTAACGGAAATCAGAAGCACTCAAAACAACTTCTAACATAAAGAGGCAACATATTATGTATTGTACCACCACAAAAGATGAGATTAGATGTATAAATTTCATTTAATAAAAAGCCCACCTCCACCAAGGTCTTCAATGTCAAAGACTTTCATAGGACACTTCTGAACAAGCTCTTCTGCAATATCATCACCAACATCTTCCAGCAAAACAACCTGAAAAATAGATTTATGGGCACAATATGAAATGGTAATTTTTTGAATTGGGACATATTTATTCACAAAGTTTTTAACAGACTTTTTCTAATAATATATACACTATAGGTGTTACACAATTACATTATAAGAGTTATTACCTCGGGAAGCATTCTATACCGTGCAGTTGCAACAGGGGACCACTTGGCATGTGTTTTTCCCTGTCCTTTCACAGCATGAGCTTCAAGTTCAATAGCCTAATCGTAGCAAAAACAACTGGTCAGTAAAATGTTTCAATGTTTCAATAATTACAAACTAATACCACTTTTTATGAACCACTGAGATTATAGTAAAGAGTAAAGACACAATACGACTAAGGGGTGGCAGGAGGGGGCGGGATGCTATGGGACCCTGTTGAGCATCAAGAAATTAGGCTTTCATGAGAGCAGGGCAAAGAAACCAACAACAAGGCAGAATTGTATGGTCTTCTCCTAGGACTGTCTGTTGGACAATGGATAAACCAACGCTCCCCGTGTGTTTCATGACATGGGCAACCACCTCTCATGGATCCTTATCTCTGGCAATGCGATCATTGACTAACACCTGCGGGTTTTGGTTTAACGGCAATCATGATTCCCAACAAGTGGTATCAGAGCATAGGTCACGAGTTTGACACACACCCAGCTCGCGTTGGGGGGGAGATTGTTGGACATTGGATAAACCAACACTCCCCGTGTGTTTCGTGACATGGACTAACCACCTCTCGTGGATCCTTATCTCTAGCGATGCAATCGTTGACTAACACCTGCAGGTTTTGGTCTAACAGAAATCATGATTCCCAACATTGTCCTTAGCCAAGGACCTTGGAATCTCCAGGATTACTATTATAGGAGACACTCATTCATCTTTTGCAAAAAGACACACCCTTCAAAACCAACAAGCTAAAGCTACTTTTACAAAGGATCAAGAGCATGTTCGAATCATTTCATCATAAATGTTTTATCACATCCTAATAAGCCAGAATAAAATGGCAGACCAGCAAGCTAATTAAGTCTTGGGTCTGGAGAAAGGTCAAATAGAAATTAATGGGAAAAGTAGCTGGAAAAACACCCCATGACCTGGCAAATGTTCATCATATATTTCTCTCTCTCCAGATCTCAAATACTACAGAGTTAACCGGTGCAAACATAGTTCAATTAACAAACTCAAGGGCATTATTACAATTTGGTTGCATTCAATGTTATTGGATGTGAGTACCTTAATTGGAGAAGCTGTTATATGGGATGGGGCATCAGGCCAGCATGATAGCCATGCACCCTCTTGTACTCAGGTATTGGTAAGGCTGCTTGGCCGGTCATGGCCATTAAAACCCAAGTGTGAGTCTCACATCCTCCCGGCCTTGTTTTCCACAATAGCTCCAGCAAGAGGGATTGAGTTCGTGTGGAAAGATCTGAGATCCAATCAAGCATTCATCGAGGGGGGAATCAGGTCCATCAAGCTCAGTATTTATCTGCCAAGAATGGATTGTCACTTGCCAAGTAAGGAAGCCAAGCTCCTTCTTCTCCCTCCCTGGAATCTTTTCCATTGAAAGGAGAAGCAAAGACTGAGGTTTGGCTCGTCTAGGATGAGGGATTTTAGACCTGCAGCAACACTTGGTCCTAGAATGTGCTGAAGCCATCTCCAGCAAAAATCGAATTGTCTATGCAGGCAGTATTGGACAGAGGCAAGGCCAGACCACACACCCAGCAGTCCAAGCAAACAGAAAGTACTAGTTCAGAGGGCTCACAAGTTTCCTTCTCACGATTGGCTTCGAATTTGGTAATATGTTTCTTCCAAAGAACGTATTACTTATTTATGCCCTCACCACTGCCTCTCCTCCAAATACATTGAATCATTGGTTGATTGATAGTGGTGCCTCAAGGCACTTCACTGGGTACAAGGAGGCCCTCTCAAATTTGGTTGAAAAGAAGACAAATTTGGAGATCATACTTGGGGACCATGCCACCTACCGCGTGAAAGGGATTGGGACTATCAATCACTCTTCACTTGAATCAAGGTCAAATCCTTCATCTACAAGAAGTATTGTATGTACCTAATTTGAGAAAGAACCTGGTATCTCTTTCTGCAATGGAAGATAAAGGCTTCAAGGTAACATTGTTTGATGGGAAGGTACGTGTCTGGCAAAGGAACTCGAAAGATGCATTCACAATTGGATTTAGGATTGAAGGTCTCTATCAGGTTGGAGGGAGTCCTTTGGGAGCTATGACTTGTGATACTTCTCTTCAATCCGAATTATGACACCGAAGATTCGCTCACCTTCATTACAAAGCCTTACCTGATGTAAGGAAGATGATCACAGGTATGCCCAAATTCAACATAGATCATGAAGGAGTTTGTCAGGGTTGTGCAGTTGGAAAACATACAAGGGGGTCATTCCTTCCACGTGACAGTCAAACTACCAATATTCTTCAATTGGTCCATTCTAGTCTATTAGGTATGTTGCCTGTAACATCTTTGGGAGGATACTTGTACTATGCAATTTTTTTGGATGACTTCTCTGGCAAAACATGGATATATTTCTTAAAGAAGAAAGACGAAGTGTTCAGATGGTCTCGATCTTTCAAAGCCTTGGTCGAAATCAAATAGGGAAGAAGATCAAAAAATTGAGGATTGATAATGGAACCGAATATGGGTCAACTGAATTCAATGACTATTGTAGAGAAGTTGGCATTAAGAGGGAGACCATTACTGCATATACTCTTGAGCAAAATGGAGTTGTTGAAAGGAAGAATCAAACCATCAAAGAACCTACCCATGCTATGCTTCATGACCAAGGCCTACCGAAGTTCTTATGGGGAGAAGCTGCCAACACTACTGTATATGTACAAAATAGGTGCCCGCATCAAGCATTGGACTTCAAGACACCCGAAGAAGTTTTCGCCGATATGAAACCTGATGTTTCTCATTTTAGCATTTTTGGTTGTCCCGTATATTTTCATGTGCCAAAAGAGCAAAGAAACAAGCTAGATGCATCTGGGAAGAGAGGAACTTTTGTGGGCTATAATGAAACTTCGAAGGCATATAGAATCTGTGTCTGGTCAAAGAGAAGTGGAAATAAGTCATGATGTCACCTTCGATGAAGATTTTTCCCTTGGGAAAGTCAGAGATCTTCCAATCCTTAGGAAAGACAATGATGAAGATGCAGGAAAGAAGGATGAATCTCTGGCAAATGATCTGATTCTTGATGTTGAAGGCCCAATGGATCCCATTGATCCACCTCCTGATGAGCCCTCCACCTCAAGGAAAAGACCTTTGTGGCTCAAAGGTACTCTTGAAGATGCGGAAAGACATGTTGCAACAAGGGGGACATTTCATGAAAGCAAGAAGTCAAACAGGTACCAATTATACTTAGCTGCTATGAGTACCATTGTTCAATCTAAGCCATGTATGTTCGAAGAAGTTGTGAAGCACCAAGTTTGGAAGGATGTGATGAATGAGGAATAAGTATCGATCATGAAGAATGATGTTTGGGGTGTGGTTCCTAGAACCAAGGACAAGTCAGTGGTCACTTCAAAATGGCTTTACAAAATCAAACATGGAGCTAATGGGAGTGCTGAAAAGTTCAAGGCCAGGTTCGTTGCTTGAGGCTTCTCTCAAAAGGAAGGAGTGGAATATGACAAGATATTTACACCAGTTGCCCAATACACCACTATGTGATCCATCATTGCTCTTGCTACCTCTCAAGGATGGAGCCTAGACCAAATGGATGTCAAAATTGCTTTCTTGCATGTCTCGCTTAAAGAGGAAGTCTATGTAGAGCAACTTGAGGAGTTTGAAGGTCAAGACTGAAAGACACGTGTATGCAGGTTGAAGAAGCCCTCTATGGGTTGAAGGAAGCCCCTAGGGCTTGGTATGAGAGGATTGATAGCTATCTTATGAAGTTGTGTTTTACAAGGAGTAAATTTGACCTGATCCTATACTTCAAGGTTGAAAAGGACAAGCCTCTCATTTTGACTCTTTATGTGGATTAACATTCTCTGACAAGTGCAAACCCTCTCATCTATCAATGCAAGAGGGAGTTGGCTTCCGAATTCGAGATGAAGGACCTAGGTTTGATGCACTATTTCCTAAGCTTGGAGGTCTGGCAAAAAGCCAGGTGAGATTTTCCTTTCTCAAGGAAAATACATTGTGAAGCTACTTGAGAGATGTGGGATGGTAGATTGCAATTCTGGGTCTACTCCAATGGAACTCAACTTCAAGAAGCTATATGGAAGTGTTGCTAGACCGGAATTGGCAAATCCTTCCGAGTATTGACAACTTGTAGGGGCCTTGATGTTCTTGGTAGACTCCCATCCAAACATATTCTTCGTCGTGAATACATTGAGTCAATTTATGGTCAAGCCTCATCACATACATTGGATTGCTGCTAAGAATCTCTTGAGATATCTCTGTGGCACAATCAACTATGGTTTGAGATACACTGCCAGAAATTTGAGGCTAAATGGATAGACTGAGGTTGATCAGGATAGCAGTGTGGTGGATCATAAGAGCATGTATGGATGTTACTTCTCATTGGGATTTGCTTCAATATCTTGGAGGAGTAGGAAGCAGAAATCGGTTGCTTTAAGCACTGTCGAGGCCGAATACATTGTTGCTAGTATGGCCTGTTGTGAAGTTGTTTGGTTGAGGAATCTCTTCAGCAATTTATTTGAGCACGTGTTGGATACCACTGTGATCTTCTGTGACAACCAAAGTGGGATTTTCCTTTCAGAGAATCTCGTGTTCCACGACCGCTCCAAGCACATTGATATTAGGTACCACTTTATCCAGGGTATGGCACAACGAGGAGTAATAAGGCTCACGAATGAGCAAGTCGCAAACATTCTCACAAAGACCTTAAGGAAGGTCAAATTCTTAGCCTTCCGTGAGCGACTTGCAGTCGTGGAAAGACCCTCCTATGAGGTTCCCACATGAGTTGGACACTGAGCTCTGGGAGCTCCTGGAGCTTGGGGTACTTCTTGGAGCCATGAGAGACCATAGTGTGAGTGGTTCACCTTCCCCTGTGATACCCCATGATGGTTGACATGTGCGTAGGGTGAGTGATTCACCTTCCCCTATGATTGCGAACACATGTATGTAGGGTGAGTGGTTCACCTTCCCCTACGATTGACATATGCATAGGATGAGTCGTTCACCTTCTACTATGGCATATGAGCAAGATTAGCGATTCACCTTCTCCTGTTGATGCCCCAGCATATATCCTACCCATGGAGTCTGAGACTCATGGGAAGTACCTCTCATCTAGCCAATGAGTTTGGAAACACGGATAGGGACCATAGCACTACCGATGGACGCATCGTGTACTGTCATACTCCCTACGACTAGGATGCATGGTGTTCAACAACTTGATCTAGGATCATTTGAGGTTCTACCTCAGGACTGACTTTTGTTAGTGGAGTGGTAAGGTCTTGTGACTCACTCTCGATCAATTCTTCTTCATTATTACTTCATGGTTCAACAGAGCAGAGCAAAGATGACAGAGATGGTAAATGACGACAAAATGGCATGATAATGACAGAGGGATTGGTAGGTGGCATTCTCCCTAGTTGAGAGGGAGTGTTAAAATTGGAAACTAAGGCCAAATTCCACCTTGGGACAGCTCATTTGATGGGGATGATGATTGCATTGGATTCCTCTTTTTGAGAGGTCCAAGATTGATATAAAGATCATCTCATTCCGACAAGCGAAAGTGTGATTTTGAATTTATCACCACACGTGCAAATTGTTCAGGTCCTGTTAAAATTGGCAACTAGGGCCAAACTCCATGTGGATCACCTTATTTGTGGCTTCTGATATTTTTCCTCGATTCCTCTCATTGAGAGGTGTAGGATTGATCTAAAGATCATCCGATTCCGATAAATATTTATGGAGATATGAATTTATTTTGATTATGGACAAATTGTCAAGGTCAGCAAACTTATGTAGGCTAGGAAGCCCAACAATCATGTCTATTCAACCTCAACGTTTGCATATAAATACAAGTAGCATTCTCCTCATTTGGACAATTCAATTCACTCATCTTCTCTCTCTCTCTCCCCTACGCATAAAAGGAGCCGCTCTCTCTCTCCTACGCATAAAAGGAGCCTCTCTCTCTCTCACACGTGTAGATGAAAAGGAAGATGTCTTAGGGCAAAGAAGACGCAGAAAGAAGGACGCTAAGGCAGCAGGTCATCTCTTTGACCAGCGTTGAATAGGTGTTGACCTTCCAGAAGTGCGGATTAGGTGTGGTTGCCTCTCCTAGGCAAGCCGCAATTTTTGGCACAAAATCGAGGCAACCTAACCTCTAGTTTGGCCGATATTCACTGGCCTAGTTTAGGGTTGCAGTTGATTTCAGAAATCTGCATATTGATTGAACTTTTGGGGCTATTCAAGGGTTGTTTCTTCAGGCAGTTCGAGGACAAGTTGACCGGAACTTGACCAAATATTTTAGAGGTCAATTTCCGTTGTTTGACCAAGTTTGACTTTGTTGATCTAGGGTTTGCTACTGCTGATATAAAATTACAGAATTTAGATTTTGTACTATTTCTCTCTGCTGAATTTTTTGAAGATAAAAGAAGATTTAATCAAAGGGTTTCCCAGCATTGGGGTTTGTCCCTGGCTAGCCACCACATCTTGTGTCTCTTGTCTTGGCTTGTTTCCTGCTGATCATTTAATGTTCTATCTGCAGTTTACTTAATGTATATGTGATTGTTAATCTGTGGCTAATAAGAAGAAAAATAAGTAAACTGCTCTAAGCATAGAACATACCATAATTTAACATGGTATCAGAGCTGAGGTGAAGACAAAGCCCAAGCAAGAGCAATCACCGAAGAGAAGGTTGGCAAGGCTATCTTAAAAAGGAAATCATGGGATCCTCAACACACTTCCCTGCTGAAGACAAATTCCATGAGAAGTCTGACTACCACAAATGGAAGATGTCTCTCGATCTAACATTAGAAGAGCAAGAAGTGTTGGACCATGTGAGAGATGGGATTGTTGAGCCTCCATCAAATGCATTTATTGCTGCTAGGAACCAATGGACCAAGGGAGAAGTCAAAGCAAGGAAGATCATCCGAGACTCTATCGACAAGCACTTGGTGGCCTATGTCTCCGAGCTGAACACCTCCAAGGAAATCTACAATAGACTGGTGAGTTTATTTAAAGTTAATGATGCAAATCAAGTCTTGTTTCTTAGAAATAAGCTGAAGGAAATTAAGAAGGGCAAAGATGAGAGTATGCAAGCATATTCTTAAGGATCACCAAGATCAAAAACGATCTTCTATCTATCGGGGAAGTAATTCCTGACAGGGAAATGACACTCACAACTCTTGGAGGACTGCCATCTGAATGGTATATATTCAGGACTACTCTTCTCAACAATAACGTAATTCTTGGATTTGAGGAATTAAGGGCTAGATGCATTCAAGAAGAAACAAGGATGGAAGAGCAAGAAATGCCCATACTTAAAGGTCATCCCTCTGCCTTTTCTTCTCATACTAAAAGAAGAAACAATTTCAGGGCTAAATTCAAAGGAAAGGTTGGACCAAAGGGTGGAAGAAAAGGACGATGTTACAATTGTAATAAAACGGGTCACTATGCAAGGGAGTGCCTTGATAAAAGGGACTCACGTCGGGACGACGATCAAAATCCCTCTCAAGGCAATCAAAGTAATGGAAGGTCAAATGGCAGAGGTAAAAGAAGTGTCAGAAATCAAGGAAGAGGACAACCATTCAAGAAGGCAAGAAATTACAAGTATGAATCTAACATTATTAACAATAAGCAAGATGGATATTATCTACCAGCTACTCACCTTCATTATAAAGCTCTACCTGATGTAAGAAAAATGGTGACCGGGATGGCCAAGTTCAGATTAGAGCAAGAAGGTGTATGTCCAAGATGTGCCAAAGGAAAGCTCAAAAGGGGACCATTCCCCTCAAGCCAAAGCAAGACCTCCAATATATTGCAGTTGAATCACTCAGACATATCTGGTATGATGCCTGTGAACTACTTGGGAGGATATTTATATTACCTCACTTTTACAGATGATTATTCTCACAAGACTTGGATATACTTCTTGAAAAAGAAGGATGAAGTGTTCTCCTGGTTTCGGCACTTTAGAGCCTTGATCGAGAATCAAACCGAAAAGAAGATCAAGATCTTAAGGACTGATAATGGGACTGAATATGAATCCAATGAGTTTCATGAGTTTGTAAAGAGGCTGGAATTAAGAGGGAGACTACTACACCATATACTCCTAAGCAGAATGGTGTGGCGGAAAGGAAGAATCGTACAATTGTGGAAGTTGTTTGTATTATGCTCCATGATCAAAGACTTCTGAAGTTTCTATTGGCCGAAGTTGCAAATACTGTCGTATATGTACAAAACCGATGCCTCATCAAGCATTGGGTTCCAAGACTCCCGAAGAAATGTTCACTGGTAAGAAACCTGGCGTATCTCATTTTAGAATTTTTGGAAGCCCTGATATTTTCATGTGCCGAAAGAGAAAACGAATAAATTGGGTGCATCTAGAAAGAAAGGAATCTTCGTGGGCTATAGCGAAAATACTAAGGGCTATAGAATCTATGTATCTAGTCAAAGGGAAGTCGAGATTAGTCATGATGTCACCTTTGACGAAGACATGACTCTTAGCAAAGTAGACAATTTTCCTACTTTAAGGGGATCTAAAGAAGCTGACACCAGGGAACCGAAGGAAAAGGAAGATGAGACGATGCCCAATGTCGAAGAACCTATGGATCCTATTGATCCTCTTCCGCAAGAGCCTTCCTCTTCTAGGAAGAGGCCTTCATGGCTTAAGGGGACACTTGATGATGTTGAAGGACAAATTGCGCCCCGAGGAACCTTCCGTGAAAGTAAGAAGTTGAACAGGTATCAGGGATACCTAACCATCATGAGCACAATCATCCAAAATGAGCCTTCGTCATTCACAGATGTCGTCAAGCATCAAGTATGGAAGGATGCTATGACTGAGGAATATGAGTCCATTATGAAAAACGATGTTTGGGATGTGGTCCCCAGGCCCCAGGACAAAGCAGTTGTCACTTCAAAATGGCTATACAAGATAAAGCATGCAGTTGATGGAAGTGCAGAAAAGTATAAAGCTCATTTTGTCACTCGTGACTTCTCCTAGAAGGAAGGTATAGACTATGATAAGATATTTGCACCTGTTGCCCGATATACCACCATCCGCTCAATCATAGCCCTTGCTACTTCGCAAGGATGGAACCTACATTAGATGGATGTCAAGACTGCGTTCTTACATGGTTCAATCAAAGAGGAGGTCTATGTGGACTCTGGAGCAACCCGAAGGATTTGAGATTTATGATCTAGAATCTCATGTGGGCAGATTGAAGAAGGCCCTCTATGGGCTAAAGCAAGCACCCCGAGCATGGTATGAGAGGATAGATAGCTACTTGATGAAGCTGGGATTCACTAGGAGTAAAGCCGACCCTAACCTTTACTTTAAGGTTATAGATGACAAGCCTCTCATACTTGTGATATATGTTCACGACCTCTTTCTAACAGGTGCAGACCCTCTCATTCACGAATGTAAGAGGGAGCTGGCTTCTAAGTTCGAGATGAAAGACCTACGACTTATGCACTATTTCCTAGGACTGGAAGTCTGGCAGAAACCAGGGGAGATTTTCCTATCTCAAGGAAAATATGTGGTGAATATATTGGAGAGATTCGGCATGGTGGACTGCAAGCCCGTAACTACCCCAATGGAGCTTGACTTCAAGAAGTTAAGCGGTAGTGCTGCCGAACCTGTTTTACAAAATGCTACTGAGTATCGTCAACTCGTTGAAGCATTGATGTTCTTGGTGAACTCCCGTCTGAATATATGCTTTGCAGTCAACACATTGAGACAACATACGGTTGACTCACCACTCACATTGGATTGGTGCCAAGAATCTGTTGAGATATCTTTGTGGCACAATCACTCGTGGGTTAAGATACACTGTCGGAGATGTGAAACTACTTGGGTATATTGACGTTGATTGGGCAGGCAGTGTGGTGGATCGGAAGAGCACTTCCGGGTGTTGTTTCTCTTTGGGATCTACCTCGATATCCTGGATGAGTAGGAAGCAAAAGTCGGTGGCTTTGAGCACCGCCGAGGCAGAGTACATTGTTGCTAGCATGGCCTCCTGTGAGGTAGTCTGGTTGCGAAAGCTCTCCAGTGAGTTGTTTGGATTTACATTAGATACCACCGTGATTCTATGTGACAACCAGAGCTGGATCTGTTTATTAGAGAATCTCGTATTTCATGATCACTCCAAGCATATCGATATCAGGTACCACTATATTCGAGATATGGTGCAGCGAGGAGCAATAAGGCTCCAACATATCGATACAGATGAACAGGTTGCCGACATTTTGACAAAGCCCCTAGGAAAGGTGAAATTCCTGACTTTCCGAGAACGACTTGGTGTTGTTCATAGACTCTCTTATGAGGGTCGAGTATGATGTATTGAGCTCTGGGAGCTCCAGGGGGGTGCGGGGTACTTCTTGGAGCAACATGTGACCACAGGGCGACTCACCATCCCCTGGTGGTGCACTATGTACAGGGTAAAGGTTCAGCCTTCCCCTATGACACCTCGTCGCAACTTTGGAACAAGATGATTAGTTCTCCTGTGGGCCAGGATGATTCGTTTTCCATGGCGACTGTGGAGCAGGATGATTAGCACTCTTGTAGACCAAAATGATTAGTTCTCCGTGGCATCCACTGGACAAGATGATTCGTTCTCCTGTGGACAGGATTATTAGTTCTCCTGTTGAGGCATCCTACCCATTCAGTCTGGGACTCATGGGAAGTACCTCTCATCTGATCAATGAGCAGGGAAATGAGGATAGGGACCATAGTAGTACTATAGATAGACGCATCGATGTATCTACCGTACTCCCTATGCTAAGATGACCGCCATTGATCTAGGATCAATGATACTGATCTGGGATCAATGAGAGTGGTTCACACTCTGACACTGACTTTGAGTCAATGGAGGATGTTATGATACATCCTCGATCATTTCTTCTTCTTCATAGTTCGAGCAGAGCAGAGTGGGGTCAAGTTGTACAGGACAGTGCATTTGATGGATGGATAGTAGCGATGGTCTGACAGATTGCAGATGAAGTTCTCCCTAGTTGAGAGGAACTGTTAAAATTGGAAACTAGGGCCAAACTCCATGTAGTTCACCTTATTTATGGCTTCTGATATTTTTCCTATATTCCTCTCATTGAGAGGTGTAGGATTGATCTAAAGATCATCCAATTCCGATAAGTATTTATGGAGATATGAATTTAT
>APFE030934923.1:0-19692 GCA_000404065.3 Pinus taeda | reverse complement strand
TGAGATATGAGACAAAGTGTACTATGAATGTACACTAAGTTCTCTGCCTTCTTTGAGCCCAACCTATTTCTCTTTACTGAATGGATAAAGGCATAAGAACTCAAATTCCTCTCGAAAGATGCAGAACTAGCTACTTGGAATATTAGGGGAAGCCCATTAAATTAATTAAAAATTTAAAAATAAAAACTAAAATGAACTCCAAAGAACCCGATTTTGCGGTTCCAAGTACCCATCATCAGGGTTCTTCATACCTATCAAGACAAAAGAACCCAAACTTTTTTAATGGAGAACCCGGTTCTTATGGGTTCTTCTCAGAAGCACCCGTACAAGAATCTGGTACTTGGGTTCGAGAACCCGGGACATTCTCAGAAGCAATTTACGTTTTAAAATGTAAAGCCTTTTTGGGAAGCAATTTAAGTAAGTGTATTGGACATTTTTTAAGGGAGAAAGTTCAATAACATTCCAGAGCTGCTACTTGTCTAGTTTTGATTATGCAGAACAGAAAAAAACAGAATATTCTTACAGCATTTTTTAGCTATATATTATTCTAGAAGACTTCCCGCAGCTACGCATATTTGATTATATGAAATTGTTTTTGGATCATAATAAAGAGTTGTTAATACCCTTGAATGTGGAATTTTAGGGACAAGCACCACCATTCTCCTACCACTAAAACCTGTCAAATGACAGCTTCTAATAATGGTTTTACACTGCTATCCTTGGACATCCTTAATATTGTTTGTAGGTCTAGTACCAGATCCGTAAGTTACATCCTTAATATTGTTTGTAGGTCTAGTACCAGATCCGTAAGTGGTAAATAAAAACAAGAATTAAGTTGATTGAATTATTTTTAATTGGGCCATGCAGTACTTCAAATTGTTAAAAAAATAGTACCACTAAATATAGACAAAATGCTAACACCTATCTTCCGATAACTTTCAATAAACATGCATATACAAAACTTTCTGCAGGCCCTTTTTTACACTTCTTGCACAGAAGAAAGAATTGTCTCAATGCTAGACTTAACAAAATATTCAATAAACTCGAAATTTTGAAAAGTATTTAAAATTGGAAAAAGCTTACCTGACCCGGCCTAAGTTTGGAAATGATTATATCCGGATATGTTGGACAAATAGGATCACTGGAAAATTCTGGAAGAGAATCTTGACTACAATTGAAAGAAGTAAAAGTTTTTGATTTAGAAGATTGATCTGTAGCTGGCTTTTCATACTCACTTCCATTAGGTAGCCATGTGAGTTTATCTGACTTTACTGCAATGCAAGAAAGAACACAAGATTACGATAAATTACACGACCACCATCACATAAAAGGAGTCTTTTTACAATGGATTGGGGGATCAATTTAATCATCAGGCCCTCTAATCCGTTATTAAACCAATACAAAAGCAATAATGACTGCTGCCCGATGAATCACAAGGCCTTACCCACTGAGTTGATCACATTACGACCATCCTTCTTACAGGTAACATCTAGCTTGAACACAATAGTATTCTTCTCATTTGCTGGATCACTTTCTGTAGGGAGAATAATAACAAACAAAAACCTTAGACTAACAAACTTTCATCCAGAACAGCCTATTGCCAGCAGATATAATTGATCTTTCCAAGCCAGCAAACAAAGTATTATCGAACACAAATTACATCTGGTGCTCTGAGAATATTCTTTTGCTTGCTTACCTGATTTGTACTCAAATAGTCTTGGATCCACCTTAATCGGTATCAGACCTAACCTGTGAGCTAGAACTTCATCCTGGATAACAGATGTGTTGTTTGCAATAAGAACCTTTTCTATAGCCATAGTTGGAACCTGGAATAATATCCAATAATGTAAGAATTGAAGTATGGAATCTGTCACAAACTTGAGCATCAAAAAAAATGATGTCTCTAAGTTTCTGCTGTAATGCACATCTGTCCACAAAGCTAAGGCCTACATGACATGTGCAATAAACAATTTCCTAGTAATCAAAATGATGATCATTGATAAACAACAGACAACAGCAATCAACAATGGGCAATCAACCATGAACAAACCCACTATATCAAGCGAACCAGCCGCAGAAAATCATTCCATCATACAACCTAAAAATTAGAACACCTATCCAAAAATAATTAACAACTAATACAAACCTCTGCAATAAGAATGCGTCGAAAGGCGTTTGCAAGGGATGCATCAATGCCAATCATATCAAATTCAATCTCCTCCTCATTCAAGGTAGTAACTTCAACTGCAAAGTTTTTGCAGAAATCATTCAAGCGTAAACTATTGTCAACTCCATAGGAGACGTATGTTCCGGAGTATTGGATGCCCTCTGTCTACAAAAAATTGAATTTTAGTATGTCCAAGTCATTTTTCAATACTAAAAAAAACCTCACTTTTCTGTTTCTAACCAGGATTTGCACTGGACCATTGTTTCTCACTCTAATATAAGAAAATAGAAAATATAATTGAAGTAGGGTTTTCAGATTGTTGTACTGAAAGGATAGAAACAAAAAAAGAAATAAAATATTAGAGAGAATCATTCATAGAACCTACATGAGAAGGAGCGTCGGCAGCACAAACGACTCTGGTTCTCTGCAGTTCTAAGTGTGGGGGAAGCTCCCCCTTTGGGACATCCGGCATGTCCAACGCTGAAACTTTCTTGGGCATTGTTGTTGATGATAGCAAAATGCCTACTCAAATGTTGGCTGTCCAAAAACGAGCCGTGTGCGTAAGCAGTTAATGGTTCTGCAGCTAAAACCCCAACGTCATAAAACCTGTCTAAAACCCCACTCCCCTGGTTGCCCTTCTAAACTCTTTTGGGCTAGCGAGTTTTTGGCGAAAATATAAGTTCATCTGAGGTAGATGTTGATCATCGAGTGATACATACCCAACCAAAAACGACCGTAGGCCCAATACAGAATAATTTTCCTCATTTATTTGCATTCCTGCATTAATGCATGATGTACATCGGCTTTTTGGCACCTATGATCATAGATACATTAAATTTATTAAACTTATGTATGGGTTTAGTCCTTACAAGGTTATATATTCAAACTTAACTTTATTGGGAGGGGACGAGGAATATAAGTTAGTTTGTATGGGTTTATTCGTTACAAGGTTATATATTTAAATTTAATTTTATGGGGGAGGAATAAGGAATAGAAGTTATTTTGGGAATTAAATTTTTTAATCGGCGTCTCATCTCATAAACAATCTCGATAATAAACATTTCATCATGGATTGATATTTTATCTTCTAACTAATAAGTAGGTTGGCCTCAATCTAACCTTATCGTATTTACCAACAAAAAATGATAAACACATTATAGAATTTTGGATTTATTTATTTAGGTAGTATTTAAAAGGATTTATACATTAAATTATAAAATTTACGAGAAGTTTGGCACCAATTATTAAAGATATATCTTAAAATTTGGAATTTTTATTTAGTATTTATAAGAATTTAAAAAGTATAATTTAATTTTTTTCTTTTTTGCTTTTTTTATAATTTTGTTTAAAAAAATTTCTGTTTGGGGTGATTTATCTAACAATATGAGGTATTAGAAGAGGCAGTCATCACTCGTCATCTCCTGAGGATATTAATAGAAGGGGATGATGTGGCCTACCCCTTAGGACAATTGCATGTTTGACACTTACGCCCACACACTTGTTACCCAGTGTATTAACACTCCCTTATTCGCGATGGTTAGGGGGGGTTATATTTAAGACTTCAAGACTGCCTCGATCGAATGAAGGTGGGATTTCTCCTTTCTTTTGCTAGCTTGGTCACACAATCAATGAAGCAGGAAAGTGTCGTTGCTAGGATAAAACTTACTTCTTTATGGTTGATAGTGTAATTTCACTAAAGGTTTTTTTTGGAGTTCTTGAGGGTTCTTGAGAGATAGACATATTTGTTAGCAACTGGATGGAGCAGTTTAGCTTATTAGAGGGGCTTCTCAATTATGGGAGTTGGAGTTGTCATACGCATCAGTGGCATTTCTAACCTTTAGCAAATCTAAGGAGCATCTAGTGTGGCTTTTGTAAGGTATTCTCTGGCTTGGTGTTGGGTCATGTTCATTTGGGTAATTTATGTTGTTTGTAAGTCCTCTTTGTTGAAGCTAGGTATTCCTGCATTTGTGGAGTCGCCTAGAGTTTATTTGGTCTCTTGGTTGTCCGTATGTTTTCTTAAGGAGTCTTGTTACTCTCTTGTCAAGTCTTATTGACCAACCTCCAATTAATCAAAGGTCTTTTGCTTTACCTCTGACAATTGTGGTTTTCATAATCCTTCCAAGAGATTTATTGATTTACCATACTTGTTCATGTGGCTTTTGGCATCTGGCTGGTCTGTTTAGTGTGTTGGTTCTTATTCAAGTTGTGGTGTTGAGTGACAGGGGTATTTCCCTTAATTTTTGGTGGTGGTCCCTCTCTAAAACTCTTTATGGTCGTTTGGAGATTCGATGGCATCCTTTTAACTATAAGCCCTCTTTGTTTCTCATCTTATGTTTGTGTTTGTTGTTTAAAAGAAGCATGTCATTTGTTGTTAAGAAAGTTGTCATCATTTTGGATTCGGAAGGGATATTTCAGGAAAGTTTGCAGAATTCGATGGCAAGTACTCCCTAGTCTGGTTGGTATAGTGGGGGGCTCTAGGTTTGGTCAATGTTTTGTGGTATTGAAACCTCCCTCCTCCCTCTTAGTTGTGGTCCTCTATTGGTATTTGGATCAAGACTGTGTTATGCGTGAGGCTTCCTTTGGTCATCATGTGGGTGTGGAGGAGTTGACTCCCGTTTATTCCTTTTGTCATGGACAGGTAGAGTATGTGGTGTCGATGGAGTCTAACTACGCGAGGTAGTTGAAATTATATAGGAAGAATTGATGAGCAATCTCAGGCGTAGGAGGCAACCTCTTGTTGTCATGCATCAACCTACCCTAACACCAGAGCAAACATTTTGTAGTTAAAATCCAAAGTGGCTCAAGAACATCACTCTCACTTGGATTCTGACCTAGTCATTGAAGTGCCCAATTAGGTTCTCGACCTTGGAAAAACTAGGGGACGAAGGAACCAGTACCTAAACTCTATCACTTTGCATTGGGAGATGAAAACTTTCCTTCGAAGGTTGTTGAAGAAAAAAAGAGAGGAATGGAATGATATTATATTTTTTCTCAATGATATTCAAAGGATTTAGAGGCACCAGAAATATTGTCTGGAATGAATGGATGTTTGTCTTGCTCATTTGGAGAGCCATCTCCAATGCAAGGGCAAGCTATCAAGCCTTGTTGGAACCAGTGCATAAGATCTAAAATCAGTGACATTGCCAGACTTCTAGTCTCATCTCATGTTTACTCTTATCCTCCAACTGTTAGTTTTTGTAAAGGTTTTGGTAGGAATAATTATTGTCCTTCGTGGAATTTTGTATAACTAGTATGTAGATAAGTGGGTACTCTGGCCTGAAATATGGCCAATGGCCAATGTCCCAGTTTCATGGACATAATGTAAATATCGACACATCGGGGCTATAATTTTAAAAATTGTAGGTATTAGAAATTTAACTTATAAAAAAAAAATACGTTTAAACTTTGGCAGGGATTTCTTAGAATTGCAAGTTTCAACTATGTAATTTATAAAATTCAAGTGTCTCAAAGGCTTTTCAGGGCATGAAATCTATTTATGGGTTTTCCAGGGCACAAAATATATTTATGCATAAAAAAATGCATTTTAAAAAACATGATCTTGCCAAAACTTGTTACCAAGATTTATGTGGGGAAAAAAGTCTAATAGTTAGGTTGTGCCAATAAAAAATGGATATATATTGGTGTTTGATTAAGATGGACTTATATTGGTTTAGTTTATTAAAATTTATGTTTTTGACATTTTTTGACATTTATTTTATTATTATTAGAAACATAACATTCACTTAAGTTGTAAATGTTATCTATAAGAACTTAGTTTAGCGTTATGATCCTTGCTTCTTAAATATGATAAGAAACCAATATTACAGTCGTCTTCAAGGGGGGGCCTCCTTTTACAAAGAATACAATGCATAGACAATATTTGATGATCCAAAAAACAAGTCTCTTTATTGTATACATGGGAGACAAAGGGTACAATTATATTAGAACGGTACCATGAGGGGTTCATGCCTACATAACAATATACTAATAGAAATGTAATCACTTAATATTTGGGGCTTAATAAGGAGTTTTAGGGCTTATATGGAACTTAACATGCCCCTCCCCTTAGTTTAATCCTAGCTTACACATGCATACAAGAACGGGTTATATCATAGCAACAATAAGAACATATGTAAATACACAAAGAATAAAGGAATTTCGGGAAGAACTTCCAACTGAGTTTATATTAGTCTTGATATGTATTTATATATAAGAGATGTGGTTGGAGGGCTTGTACCCGCTCCAACCAATCATTCCCTTTACCTCGTACAATTATTGTTTGTTACTCACATTTACTCAGTCTATTATGTATGATGACTTACATAGGCCTAAGGGGCCCTTATAATACCTCCCCCATCCTCGTTGCCTTGCTTGTCCTAAGGAAGGGTGAAACAATGTATTAGACCTCTACTCTTGTTGAAGTATCCTTATTGTACATCAACAATGCATATAGACTTGCATAGGTAACTTTGTTGCAATAATCACCAGCTAGATCGGAAGATGCATGTATACTTGATATGTTTTTGTATGATTAGTTTTGTTGTGCTAATAACAATTACATAGTTATAAACATGTGTTTGCTTCTTGCTTTTTGTGCTAAGGTTTCCTTAGTTGTTGGTGCTTACAAATAGGTAAATTTCCTTAAGCTAAACAAGAAATTCATGAGAAGAATAGCTTAAAAAATGAATAATGAACAACAAACATGTACAGTGTAGCAAACCATCAAAGAGACACATTAACACAGTGTTTTGATGAAGGAATTCACCCCTACTGGGCTACATATCCTTGGTCCAGCTTCCATGGCTTGGGCCTCTATATTAGTTAAATGTGGAAAAAATGATGTTTACAAAGCTCTATGGCTCATGATACCTACACCAATGTGTTGAGAAGGTCATTAGCCAAGAACACTTCTTTTTTATCTCAATTTGATCGAAAATTACTCAAGTTATGCTGCATTCAATTTTTTCCTAGGAATCCCTACTAAATCTGGAGAGACTCCATTTAAGTCCGCCAAAACCAGCAGCTTCCGCCTAATTTGGCCAACTTAATCAACGGTTTAATAAAATGCTAAACATAATTAATTAAATTAAGTGTGATTAGCGTGCTAAGCGCCTATCGTTGGCCCTTGGTTTTCTGATGTGTGGTCACATGGGATGGGGGCTAGCCCGCAAGGCTGGCTCCCACCACCCCCATTGTCGACAATTAATGCAACTTTAAAGACAAGTACATAGTCTCCATTTTCAAGTCTATGCATATGCTTCAATGGTAAGTTATGGAATTTGGGTGAGGAGGTTACTAGTTCAAACCTGCCTTTGCCCAACCCATAGATAATATATATATAATATATATATATATATATATATATATTATATTATATAATATATATATATAAATATATATATATATATATATATATAGATACTATAAATAATAGCTATATATAATATTTAAATAAAAACAAATTTGAATTCCACCTTAGAGCCAACTAGGTAATTTCCCTTTCACACAACCACACTAGCGAATCCGGAGGCGACACTTATCACCATCCCATTGGACGAAAACTGAATAAGATTCCCCTTGCTGACTGGACTGCTGACAGGACTGCCATGTCATCATTCTATCTCATTCTGCAATTTTTTTAGTTGTTTAGGAAAACTAACAACATGTCTTTTCTCCTTCATCTAGACTTCGTTTTCGATGAAACGAATTGCATTGCAATCGTCCTGACGAGACGGACGTAGTTGTATAGTTTTCAAGCCAATCTAAGAACTTTGATTTTTGAGCTAAATACTGAGCACCTGACCATTCCTCCCCACTAGAAGCCTTTTGGACCCCAAAAAATACTATCAATTGTTCAACAAGTGAGGGTACAACTCCCTCACCTTTTCAATATTCAACCATTTGGCTTGAGAAGACTTTTATCCCTTGAGTCTCACTCTAAGGTATTCGACATCCCCTCTCTTTAAAGTTTTGGTTCTTTTGTCAAATATGAGATCTTGTTGAAGATCATCTAGATATTTTGGCGAGAAATCATCTATTGATGGCAGCTGAACATGCTCTCCTTGATCACCAATCAAAGGAGGCTCAGACAATCTCAAATCTCAAAATTAACAACAAAGTATATTTGCATGTGAGGAGGCTAATAAAGCTTGAATGCCTTATTACCACTTTTTTCTAGAATTTTAAAAGGACCATAACGGATTGGTTTCAGCTTTTTACCTTCCCCTTGAAGTCTCTCTTTGCTAATATATAACCAAACTTCATCGCCAACTTGAAATTTGTGATGAATCCGGTGTTTGTCATGTCTTGTAGCTTCTTTGACTTTTCTCAAGTTGTTCTTGCACTATATGATGTATCAACTAAATTTTCTCTATGAACTTCCTTGCCTTATTGATGTCACTATGACCTTCGATAGCAACATCTTTCTCAAAGATGAAATGGCAATCTTTGAAAGTATCCATAACATGCCTCAAATGGCAATGTGTTTGTGGAAGAATGCTTTTCCCTGTTGTATGCATGTTGTATGTAATGCAATTGTTCATCCCACAACTTGGGATGTTTGCTACAATATCCTCCAAGAAGATGAATAATTGTTCTATTGACCACCTTGGTTTGTCCATCTGTTTGTGGATGAAAGGTTGTACTCTTCTTCAACTTTGTGTCCATCATGTCCCCATAAGTTTGACCAAAAATTCCCAACAAATCAAGAATCTCGATCACTTACAATAGAAGTAGGAAGACCAAAATGTACCCAAATGTTATTGAAAGAAAAGATGAGTTGTTTGTTCAAATGTAATTTGCTTTTCACATGGTGTTAGTATGCACATCTTGTTGAACTTGTCTACAATTACATACAAGTAATCATGATCTTTCCTTGACAATGGAAGACCTCCTACAAAATCCATTGAGATACTCTCCCATGGATGTGAAGGTACTAGAAGTGGAGTGTATAAACCAAGTTTCCTATTACTAGGCTTACTTGTAGCACATAAAGAACATCCTCTTATGAAACGAGAAACATTATCCAACATGCGTGACCAATAACAAAACCTTTGAAGATTCGTTATTGTCTTTCCTACACCAAACTGTCCAACAATCAATGAAGTGTGCGCCTCTCTTATGATACTATTTCTTTCTCCTTATGGAATACACAACTTGCCCGAGTGATACAACAAATTGTTATGTACATGATAATCCAACTCTTATATTTGGTTTCCTTGACTCAAGCTTGTGTATACTTCTTAAAATTCACTATCATTTGCATATTTTTCTATGTAACTTTCATGCAAAACATAATTATGCTTCAGTATAACATATGAATTTACAATAGGCCTTGAAAGCATATCAGCTACCTTATTGTAGATTCCCTTTTTATACCTGATAACTAAATGAAATTGCTGTAGAAAACCCATCCATCTGAAATGTCATGACAGCTGCAACTTTGATTGTGACTGTAAATACTGCAATGCTTGATGGTCGGTATGGATGATGGTCTCCTTCCCCATCAAGTAGTGCTTCCATTTCTTAACACTTGGTATCAATGCATAAATTTCTTTGTTATATGTGGGATAGTTAGTTACAGGTCCATTAAAAATTTATGAATGAAATGAAATGGCTTACCATGTTGCAATAGAATTACTCCCATGGCATAATTGCTTGCATTTGTCTGAATCTCGAATGGTTATCTAAGATTCGGAAGTGCTAATACTGGTGCTGAACTTATCTTTTGCTTCAAAGCATCAAATGCTTTATGTTGTACATCTCCCCAATGGAAGGCTTTCTTGACACTTGTCAATGCATGTAATGGAGCTGCAATGGAAGAAAAATTAGCAATAAACTTTCTCCAATATTGTGTTGCCCCCAAAAAGCTTCTTGTAACTATATTTGGCTTGGGCCAATTCAAAATGAACTCAACCTTAGAGGGGTCTATCTTCAATTCACCTCCTCCAACAATGTGTCCCAAATACACCAAAGAAGTCTTACCAAATTCACACCTCGACATCTTTAAAAACAAATGTTATTTTCTCAAGACATCAAGTACTTTGTTTACATGCATGACATGTTCATCTCTTAACTTGCTTAATATGAGGATATAATCTAAGTAGACAATGACAAAATCATCTAGAAATGGTCTCAATACATCATTCATTACTCTCATGAAAGTAGTTGGAGCATTTGTAAGACCGAAAGGCATAACAAGCCACTCAAACAATCATTGTTTAGTTTTAAATGCATTTTTCCAAATGTCTTCTTTAGCTATCCTAACTTGATGATAACCACTTCATATTTCTAACTTAGTGAAATAATTTGCATACCTCAACTGAACAAGCAAATCATCAATTCTTGGGAGTGGATAATGATTATTTACCGTGATTTTATTCAGTGCACGGAAATCCACACACATGCACCAAGTGCCATCCTTCTTTGGCCTCAAGACAATGGGTGAACCGCATGGTGAAGTAGATGGGTGTATGATACCTTTGCTCATCAATTCTTGGATTTGATTTTTGATTTCCAAACTCTCCATAATAGACATGCAATGCATGCCAATGTTCAGAAGTGGAACATCCTGTTGCAACCGAATCTCATGCTAAATTCCCCTCTTGGGAGGTAACCCCTTTAGTTCCTGAACATTTCGCCATGCTTGCTTACCACATCAAACAAATCAGATTTCAATTTATCATCGCAACCTTCAAAAGATTCATAATCATTATCATTATTTTTCTTGATCACAAGAAGCACAAAATTTTAACCTGCATTTACTAGTCTCTTCATCTACCCTGCATTGACCAAAGAAATGTTCAGCTTTTTGCGATGGCCTCTCACTATGTACTCCACCCCATTCTTGAGCAATATGTATTTGTTGTCATGGCGATAAAATATCGCTTTTCTATCATACAAATAAGGACTACCCAAAATGATTCCTAAGATGTCAAGTGAACTTCATCTAACTCAACTTCATCAATGAACTTTTCATTAATGGCGAGTTTGAATAAACACTTCCTTGTAACCTGTAAGTTTGCATTGTTTACTATCCACCCAATGGATATGGCCTATGATGAGGTACAGTTTCAAGGTTTAGTTTTTTAAACAAGTCTTCTGAAATCAAGTTTGATTGTGACCTACTATCAAATAATGCAGCAACCTTAATATGATTTGAAATCACTCTAACATGAAACAACTATATTCTTGACTCTTCATTTGGAGTGTTGTTTTGACTATGCGATGAACCAGTACTTGCAACAATCTCTTTTCCTTTTGTAACCATGGCTGAAATCTTTTTCTCATCACCAGAATCTGAACCAAGGTCATGTTGTGTGGTAGTTGTCATCTTTTGTTTTCCCTTATTGTTTTGTTTCTTAGGCCTTAATTCGGGATGCAGTTTCCAACAGTGAGCTTCATCATGCCCCTCTTTCGAACAGTGTTTGCATGTGATTTTGTCCCCTTCTTTCTTCACAATTGCATTCTTCTTTCCCTTCCATTTTCCACCCTTTTCTTTCTCCTTACCCTTGAATGGCTTCCTCTTACTACCCTCTTCTTGAATGTTCTTTCCTCTAGATTCAAGGTGGTGGCTTGCACACATACCTCATCTAAATTGTTTGGATTAAACATAAGGATATTATGTTTCAAATAGGAATGTAAACCCCTAATATATTTCAACAGTGTATCTTGGGAATTCAAATTTACTCCTAATAACAAAGCCCTTTTTCTAAACTAGTGTATAATCTTGGACTGTTTGGCCTTTAAGCTGCCTGAAATTCTGCCATCTCATAATGGATTTTTGCATATAGGCTAAAGGATAAATCTGTCTTTTAATTTCATAAACAAATTCAACCCAAGTGATGGACATCTTACCATGGATTCCCCTTTCCTCTTGAGTCTTGCTTCCCACCAAACTAGTGCAATTCCTTCTAGCCTCAATGAATCCAACTGGATCTTTATTTCATCTTCTTGAAAGTTC
Source organism: Pinus taeda (assembly GCA_000404065.3). Classification (NCBI taxonomy): domain Eukaryota; kingdom Viridiplantae; phylum Streptophyta; class Pinopsida; order Pinales; family Pinaceae; genus Pinus; species Pinus taeda. The sequence goes on along the minus strand of APFE030934923.1, from coordinate 7,564 downwards.
TGAATTTTGTAGTATACCTCCAACTGTCGAATCCAATTGCCCAACTTTTATGCATCCACCTCTCCATTGTACATGGGAAGTTCAAATTTTATGTCCAATTTCAGTAATGGAGTTTTTCCTTTTGGGGTTTTGGAATGAGTATGGGAAGTTTCAGTGGTAGTAGTGGAAGATGATGCTGTGTGAGATGATGAAGATAATGAGGATGGTGAAGATGGAGGTGGCTTTCCACCATTCCCTTTGGAATCCTTCTTCTCATCTTTTTTGTCCTTTGAGCTTCCTTCTCCATGTGGAGGTTTAGAACTCTCCCTAGCCATTCTGGTGTTCCTCTCTTCATAGAGGACTTTAACCATCTTAGTCAAAGTATAGAAAGCTTTCTTAAATTCTTCCTCTTCTAAAAAGGGACCTTCAGTCTCTCTTTCTCCAGACATAATGGCTATGGATTCAGGCTTAGAAATTTGTATTGATTGTATCTCTTTAATCTCAGTTGAAGGCAAAACTTGAGGAGTTTCAAGTGCAACTGGAATTGGAACTTTGGGTGGTGGAGATTGTGACGTGGCTCTCTTTCTTTTGGGCATTACCTCAGGAGTTGCAACCAATAGCTTCCCTTCTCCTCTCTGCAACTTTAACCTTGTAAGCATCACAATTTTGCAACCATTAAAATCCTAATTGCACAAACTCAAGCAATCAATAAATTCAACCTTGGGCTCTGACACCAACTTTATCTGTTTTTGTATGATTAGTTTTGATGTGCTAATAACAATTACAAAATTATAAACATGTGTTTTCTTCTTGCTTTTTTTGCTAAGGTTTCCTTAGTTATTGGTGCTTACAAACAAGTAAATTTCCCTAAGTTAAACAAGACATTCATGAGAATAATAGCTTCAAAAATGAATAATGAACAACAAACATGTATAGTGCAAAAAACCATCAAAGAGACACATTAACACAATGTTTTGATGAAGGAGTTCACCCCTCCTGGGCTACATCTCCTTGGTCCAGCTTCCATGGCTTGGGCCTCTCTATTAGCTCAATGTGAAAAAAAATGTTGTTTACAAATCTCTATGGCTCCTAATGCTTGCATCAATGTGTTCAGAAGGTCCAGATTAGCCAAGAGCACTTCTTTCTGATCTCAATTTGGTCGAAAATTACTCAAGTTATGCTGCATTCAATTTTTTCCAAGGAATCTCCGCTAAATCTAGAGAGACTCCAGTAAAGTCTGCCAAAACTGGTAGTTTCTGCATAATTTGACGCGTCGCCAACTTAATCAACTGTTTAATTAAATTCTAAATGGAATTAATTAAATTAAGTGTGATTAGCGCGCTAAATGCATATCTACTGGCCCTTGTTTTTCTAATGCGCGGTCACATGGGGTGGGGTTTGGCTCCCACCACCCCCACTGTTGGCAATTATGCAGTGTTAAATACAAGTTCGTAGTCTCCATTTTCAAATCTGTGCATATGGTTCAACAATATGGCATGAAATTAAGGCGGGGGAGGTTATGGGTTCAAACCAGCCTCTTACCAACCCATATATTTTTATCAATATATATTTATGCCATATGAAATTCGAACTTTGGTTATATGCGAACTTTGTAATATTCGGATTTAATAAATAATGTTTATTTTATATATATGTATATATATATATAAATGGTGTGTGTGTGTGTGTATATATACATATATATTATTAGTTAAAACTATATAATAAATAATAACTTATACAAATAATAATATATAATAATATTTAAATAAAAACAAATTCAAATTCCACCTTCCACCCAATTAGGCAATTTCCCTTTCACACAACCACACTGGCGAATCCAGAGGTGACATTTGTCACAGCCCCATTGGGAAAAAACTGAAGAAGATTCCCCTTGTTGACTGGACTGTTGATTGGACTATAATGTCATCATTCTGTCCCATTCTGCAATTTTTTTAGCTGTTTAGGAAAATGAACAACAAACCTTTTCTCCTTCATCTAGACTTCATTTTCAATGAAACGAATTGTATTGTGATCATCTTGACGCATCAGATGTAATCGTATAGTTTTCAAGCCAATTTGAGAACTTTGATTTTGAGCTAAACACTGAGCACCTGATCAATACTAGGTGTATTGTGACTTCTACTCGTGTTATCACTCAGAAATTCCCCTGATTGTGGGAGGAAATAACTAACATAACCTCAAATCAATCTTGTAGGTTGAAATTGGCCCTTCAACCCGAAGAGGGCTCTCTCCGTAAAACTCAACTACCATATGGTCACTCTAGTAGAAGGTTTTGTGTATTTGAGCTCAGGTGGCTAGATTTTGATCTATGGATCAATTCGTCGGGTGATCATCAAAACCATTGGGCATGGAGTCCATCTACTTAAACAATTGAGATCATAGCTTCAATGAGTAGGTTGTACAAAGCATGAAAAGTCACGGCCCTTTGATTGTTTGGAAAATTAGAACAAAGAGAGACTAAAAGAAACAAAGTTTATGGAAGGATGGAGCAACAAATATTAATGACTGATAATTTAGGAGAGGATCATCAATGAAATCTGATCTCATAAACTAACATTCTCGGGCATGGAAGAAGATAATTATAAAATAGAGAAAACATTGATAGGGAGAAGCAACACATTAATTTCCTACTAACTTCTCATAAGACATTGTGAATACATTCAAGATTGCTCAAATACATCTGGATTACAAGTGTTTAATCAATCATTCCCAACCCTTATATTACATATTCACAAATTGTTTATATAGTGCTCTTTATAACACTTTTACAAAATAATAGTCCTTACATTTTACAAAAATAGACATCTTTTAAATATCTCTCAAGCTCATGTATGTAAAAGATAGACTCTAAAATAATATGAATGTCTTAGAAAAACTATAGGAAAACATGCTTGCTTTCGGGTAAAATAAATATCTAATTAATTGCTTTCCTTGAAAGTAGAACAGGTCCCCAATTGTAATTTAGCATCTCTGCTATCACAATAGGTCCCTCTGCAACTGCTCCTTCGTACCTTTTCAATTCTGTTAGAAAATCTTTGGCACTCAAAACTGGAAATTGGTAGGAGTGGTTGTAGCTGTTTTCACAACAATTTATGATTTTTCATATGATCCTTCCTTTGTTGTGTTTCAATAGTTGTTGACCCATCTATCTTTAACCTTATGTATATTCCTATCAAAGAAGTATTCGCTCGATTGTTTCACTGATATTTCTCAGCCCCTTGTGCTTTAGCCCTTCCTTGTATTTCTTTTCCCTATGACCAAGGGCTATGACCATCGGCTTAGCCTTGAAGTGCTAAGGCTTTTCATTCATTGTGAGGGGGCTATTTCCTTTGTTAAATGTTTTTAGGCCTAAATTTCTTTTTACTGTAAAAACCGCGTGCTAATGCCGATATCAGAGCTCCCCTCTATAAGAACTTTTTATATATGCCACTTTATACTATGCGAGGTGTGAATAGTTGGAACAGGGGCGATTCTTTGGAACATCATTTTATAAACAATCCCCACACGGGACCAAAACATATGCACCTAAGCATTTATAATATCATAATATCACAATCGGTGATTTCATAACATTGCATTTGATTGCACCCTCCAAAACTTGTGAACACCGATATGCGATAACCCCTGGTTATCAGCCTTGGCCTTTGGTTCCTTGTGCTTTTCGCAACTATGGGCCAACACCCAAATTAGAGCCCTTTTATCGATGATTTTCAATCGGTGGTTTAACTTTGGTACATAATGCTTCACTTTCTCTGATCGTCGAACGTCGACACCTTTTCTTCTTAGCTCTTCATTCTTCGGCTCTTCCCATGACCACAAGCCAAACCTCATATCAGAGCCCCCCAATTGGAGCTTTCACTTTGATGCACAACACGCATCATCCTTCGATCGTCAATCTTTGATACGTGGCGTCATCACTTCCACGTGTCACATTGTGAGTGTTGACACATGTCATCTTTTTTGGCCTTGTTAACACCCAGGTTGTTCTCTTTGACTCCTAAGAGAATACGGCCGGGGTAACCACTAACCAATCTTTGGGCTACAGCTTCTAGCCCAGCTGTAGTCAGAGAGGGCTCTCTCTATTAGGTTTTGTCGCTGCTTTCAGTGAAAGTTTTAGGCTAGTTATGGAGTGAATATTCTGGTTGTTTTTTGTGTTTGGTTGGGAGGATGCCTCTGATTTCTTTAAAGTGTATCAGTAGATAAGTTTAATCCATTGGGCAATGGGGTCTAGGACTGTTTCCTCTTGAAATCTCGGTTTTGGTGAGGGGAAAAGCTACAGGGCTTGTGTGCATTTCATGAAACCAACTGTAAATAGTGAGAGTGAGGTGAAGATAACCAGCAAAGAGCAATTAAGAATTCTTTACCTAAGCTGTATATTGTGAAAGGGGCTTGTTATCTAGGAGCAATCACTTGAATTCCTTAACAACGATGCACAGTGATGACTTAGTATTAAAGGTAGCAATTAAGAATTACGCTTTAAATACTTTCACAGAAGAAAACATATAAGATAGTTTGGATTGAGCTCAGGGTAGTCGACGAATAAGTCCTGAGACTATTCTTTTTCCTGACTATCTAGCTTTACAAATGTATAACAGACATGAGACACATATGGAATAATAGCAAACACAGGTGAAATAAAGAGTCATGAGAAAACTTATTGAACCATGTAATGCACAGGAATCCTGTCACTTTGAGCTACACACCACCATGAGATCAAAAGACAAACAGCTTTGAAGAAATCCCACTGCTTTTTGTATTAAACTGTCTGAGAGCTTACAATATCAGTATAACAGAGAAGAAAGAAATTTCTTACATCCGGGGTCCAACCCCTCTAAACAAACGCGAGGGGGAATATATAGAAGTTTACATACAAAAATATCTCAGGAATGAGGTCATATGAGAGGGAAAATATCTCTTACATTTGTACAGGAGAGTAGATGAGAGTTTAATACAAGCATAAATGACTTTTAAAGGCCTTTAACTGCTGTCAGGATGAATATTTGACCTTTGGGCACTGCGGAGTTAATTGCGCGGCTTTTTATAAATATGAACTGAAATGCTCTGTCGCTTTAACCTTTTGTATCTTTTCGGCCTGCCACCTGTACCTGCTGATGTTGCTGCTGATGCCGAGTACCTGTGCTGAGTTGGCTCAGTATCTTTATGCTTGCTGTCATAGCTTTGTCCTCCTGTAGATGCAATATGGACTGTTTGCTGGAAGTGATTTAATTACTCAACTTTGGTTCAAAAGCAATTTTATTAAGTCCTGCCATATGTCTCGAGGGGGAAGCTGATGCCTCAAAATTGACCCTATGGTCTCATCAGCCTCTGTGTATTTAAAAAAATGGGGAGGCTCATCAAATAAATGTGCTACCTCATTTTTAATAAAAAACAAATTATCTAATTTATTAAAAAGAGCTTGTCCTGTTAATGGGCCTGCTGAAGATGACCCAGATGTATCAGCAATTTGGATTGCTGCAAAAGTGCTCAACCTTTTAATGTATTTCTCATGGGAGAGAAGCTGCCCTGATTCTTCCAAGCTGGGAAGCCCTTTGTCCTGCAGGGCTGTGAACCTATCTAGAACTTAGTTATATATGCTTGTATATCATGTATCTTTCTGTCCAGTGTTTGAATTAGGTTCTTCATCGTTGTGGTTCTTTTGATTATGGAAATGGTTTCAGTTCTATTAACAATTCCCATTCTTATCAGCTGAGAACCATTTCTGTGATTTAGGACTTCAATCATCTTGGGGGCAAGGTCTGCCATGTTGCCAAGGGCGTTTCTTGCTCTGTATAGCTCTTTCTTCGCCCTGCCAATGAGTCCTATCTGCTCATATATAGCATCAATGTACTCCCATTGGTTGGTGATTGATTGTCCAATGGCAGTCCATATCACTTGCTTGACTTCTGCTGTTACTTTTTCAAAATTGAGCTGCTTTTCCAGCTCTGCAACTGTCTTTCTTAGGGCTTTAACTTCCCTCTCCCTCTCAGCCACGTTCTGCTTAGAATTATCATATTTTTCCTCTATCTTTGCTAAGCTTTCCTTGGCCTTATTTAGCTCTGTCATTTGAGCTTCCAGCACTTGAAGTTCTTGCCTTAATTTTTGCATATCAAGGCTCTCTGTTTGCTCTGTCTGTGGCGCTGCAGTGGCTGGTTCTGTTGTTGTTGGCTCTGTTGGGGGTGGAGCTTTTTCTGTTGCTTGCTGCTTTGGAGGGATTTGTTCCTTAGGGGTCTCCTCAACGTTTATTGTATCTGTAGAGGGTTTGGAGGACTGCCCTTGTTCTCCCCTCTGTATAGTTGCTTCCAGGGTATTTTCTGTCTCCTGCAGCTTTTTCTGGGTGTCCACCAGTTCTTTGTATAAGCTCATCAAAAGTGCAGTGACATCCTTTTCTCTTCTCTGTTGGGCCACCTCATCTGTCTGAGGATGTAGCGTTGGTGGGATCTTCATCTTCTTCTTGATTGCAGCTACATCTGCATCCCTTAGTTTAAGGACCTCCTGTATGGCCTTAACATCATTGGGATCATGCCCAAACTCTATAATGATCTCTTCCAGTGCCTTAATTCTGTTATCTTTGGCTTGAGAGGATGCCCTTTCCAACTCAAGCTGAGCTGCAGTGTTATTTAAACTGTTTTGCAGCCTATAATTTACCAAGGTCTTGTCTGCCAGGGTGGCATAGACCATCTCACCCGTCTGCTTATGGAGCTCGATCTGGTCCATGGGGTGGATGTCTTTTGCAAGGACCTCTAAGTTTGTCCTTATATAGTCAGCAGGTGTTTGAGGATGAGGCACTGTAGGGGCAAAATGGCTCATTACTAGCTTGCTTTCTTGCACATCAAAAGTAGCCATTAGTCTTTGTTGATTTGGAGGGGCCATGTTCAGCAAATGATTGTAGAGTTTTATTTTGAGTGGCTCACTCCTCCTCTTAGCATCCCTGAATTGGTCCTTTATGGTTGCAGCTGCACTCTTTCCATGTCCTGAGGAGCTGACCTCCCCAAGTGCTGTTCTATCTTGCTCTTGCTGTAATGAGCTGGCAGAGGTCTCAAGGCTTTGCATTTCTTCTTCCGAAAATGGATTGAGCCTTTGCCTTTTTTCTGGACCTTCTGTGAGAGGGGTATCCCTCTCCCTTTTCCTGTTGATGTCCTCCCTTAGAGGGGTTTGGAGGACTGAAGAATCGACCCTAGAATCTTGTCTAGGAGGTGCCATGCTAGTTGTTTTATCTTGGGTGGCTACCTGGCCTTCTCCTTCTTGTTGTTCCTGATCCTGTTGATCAGTCTCTTGCTGATTTTGCTGCTGTTGCTCCTGCTGGCCCTGTTGGCCTTCTTGCTGTTCCTCCTGCTGGCCCTCTGTTTCTTCCATTACCTTTTCTTTGCCTTTGTCCTGCCCTGGATTTGGAGTTTGTGCTGCTTCTTGTGGTGCTGCAGATGAGGAAGCTTGCACTGTGGTATGGGCACTTGGTAGGGCAGGCACCTGTGAAGGACATTCTAAGTCAGCCATTTTCAATAAATGTCTTCTAGCCCTGTCATTTAGCTCTTCTTGGGTCAGAGGCTCTACCAAGGTATTTTTA